>CM040400.1:1314967-1374967 GCA_022702515.1 Ilyophis sp. 1 JC-2022 | reverse complement strand
GACATTCAGCCCCCCCGTGACCCTAACCTGGAATAAGTGGGTTAGATAAAGGATGGATGGATGGATGGATGGATGGGCTCCCCGCTGGCTTAAAAATGCACAGGTTATTATGTGTGCATGTGCTGATTTGCATGTGTGTCTGGTTAGTGTGCACATGATTATGACAGTATTTCATTGGTGAGAGACACTGTAAGATTATTTTCATGTTCTCTGTGTGAAGCATTGGGCTGAGCTGGGCCTGCGTAGGCCTGCAGCTTGCACTCTTTAGCATTGGGAAGTGGTGTAAAAGCACTGAAGATGAAGGGGAGGTGGGGGTCCTTTTATTGGTCCGTTGTCTTTGGGGACCCCCTGTTCTGTGTAGGGTCCAGGAATGGGAGGGGAGCAGCAGGGTGTGGAGGTGTTAAGGCAAGGACATACATGGAGGGGTTTATTTTAAATTATTGGCAGGTCAGATATGTATTATTCTTTTTTATTTTAAATGTTTTTTTAAATACCTCTCCATATCTCTATTCACTGTTAGATTTCACCCTGTGGCTTTAAGAAGCACTCGCTTTGATCAAAAGAGCTCGAGGTTTTACATCCGCTGTGATTGGCTGTGTTTTCCCTCCGTTTTCTGACCAAGTTCAGCAAACAAAACATGTTACCATGAGAGGGATGTGATCACATAAACGCTAAATCATTCAAACGACTCTCTCCATGTTACCATGAAAGGGATGTGATCACATAAACGCAAAAACATTCAAACAACTCTCTCCATGTTACCATGAGAGGGATGTGATCGCATAAACGCTAAAACATTCAAACGACTCTCTCCATGTTACCATGAGAGGGATGTGATTATACTCTCCAGTGTTTTCCATGTTACCATGAGAGGAATGTGATCACACTCTCCAGTGTTCTATCTATCTAAAAGTCTCAGTACAATCTCTAGTTTTTATTTTTTTTTTGTAATTTGTTTTTTGACAAATTGAGTCATCAAATGTGCTGCTTGAGTCATGTGACTGAGTCCTTTTGCACAACTTTTTCTAAAGCTAAAGAAACTTTTATGAGATCATGCCCTCGGTTTTATGAAGCCACTGCATCAGTTTTGAAAAGTATCTAATATTACAGGAGCAGACATGTTAGTGATATATATATATATATATATATCAGGGCCTCCGTCACTTATTTCACCCTGTAACCTGTGACAAAAATACATCTCTTCTCTGCAATCATTTCCAGTAATGGGGCTCTGTTAATGTGCCACATAATGGAATGTATACACTTTGAAAGTGTCTGATGCTCAGATTCATGCAGTTGAGCAGCTTTCCACAGAAAAAGTCAGTCAATAATCAAGCAGCTCTGAATGATGTCTTTTCCATAGAAACAGCCAGTCAATAATCAAGCAGCTCTGAATTATGTCTTTTCCACAGAAAAAGTCAGTCAATAATCAAGCAGCTCTGAATGATGTCTTTTCCACAGAAAAAGCCAGTCAATAATCAAGCAGCTCTGAATGATGTCTTTTCCATAGAAACAGCCAGTCAATAATCAAGCAGCTCTGAATTATGTCTTTTCCACAGAAAAAGTCAGTCAATAATCAAGCAGCTCTGAATGATGTCTTTTCCATAGAAACGGCCAGTAAATAATCAAGCAGCTCTGAATGATGTCTTTTCCACAGAAAAAGTCAGTCAATAATCAAGCAGCTCTGAATGATGTCTTTTCCATAGAAACGGCCAGTAAATAATCAAGTGATGTGCTGTAAAAGAATGAAGCTCAACGTGTGTAACTGAATATTTACAAAAACCTGCGTGTCTGAGATCTGGGTTAATGCAGAGCTCTCTTTCCCTCCAATTTCAATAACAGATGTCAGTGGCTTGGGGGATAAATGTAACAGGGAGAAACCTGTTATCTTACGTACATTATGTTTCTCATAGCAGAGAGTTTAATCATGGCGTGTTTTTCACTAATATAGATTACATTTCTTTCCACTTCATTAGTATAAATAAATAGTGATGCAGGTACTCAGCCCTGCTCTCAAAGGAGGGAGATGTTTATGAAAAATTTGACATTACAGATAATATCAATACACTTTAATCTCTAAAACTTATTTATACTCCCCTAATCATGTAATCAATCTATCTTCATTTTGCAAACTGACTCTCACAGAACCCTGCGCAGTGCAACCAAAAAAACAGAAACAATTAATTTAAGCCAACATGGAACTTGTTACAAAAATGATAAGAATATAAAAGAATGAGACTAAAATGGCCTCCGCCCATTGAAGCATTTAGTTCCTCAGTATGGATCAGATCATGTGACTAAACCTGTCAAAACCCTGGTTCACAGTGAAATGCCACTGCTTTCTACACAAGTGTCATTTTGACAAGTTCCGCAATGAACAAATTTAGCTTGGCAAACTTAAAAAAAAAAAAAGGTTAAGCTTACATGTGTTTTATAAGTTCAGGACAAACAGACTCGGCCGCTCAGTGGTTCAGTGGTTAGCACTGTCGCCTCACAGCAAGAAGGTACCGGGTTTGAATCCTGGCCGAGGGCCTTTCTGTGTGGAGTTTGCATGTAGGAAGTTCGCGTGGGTTTCCTGTGAGTGTGTCAGTGAATGGTGTGTGTGCCCTGCGATGGATTGGCGACCTGTTCAGGGCCTATATATGTATTCCTGCCTCTGGCCTAATGCATGCTGGGATATGCTCCAGCCCAGGGCCGGCTCTGACCAATTGGCTGCCCTAGGCAGGATTTTATCTGGCGCCCCCTTGCATCACAGTTTATTCACTACCAATAACATGCACTCACACTTTTGTTTTCACATTTTTCTTTTACTGAAAATAACCCACAAAATCAAACAGTTAACATCAAAACAGTGAACAAGTGACATTATTATTATAGATATTTACAATATATTATCTTTAATATATATATTAAAGAAACCAGTAGCTTACTGCCATAAATAAAGTAAGGTAAAATATAATTACAATTAACTTAGTAAAATAAATAAATACATAATTGCACACAAATAATTGCACACAAACACAAAAGGCACACAAGCACAAGGCTTCGACTTATAACAGACTTAGAAGCCCCCTCATCAAGCTCACTTTACCTACAATCTTACTTTCCTAACCTTTCTTGCAGCAAAGTCATCTATGACATCATCATAAGACAACTGTTTTGAGACCACATGATTTATGCTTAAGATGGAAAGTCCAAAAAAAGCAGTAAACTGCAGTGTAATACTAATATAGCATAATGGGAAAGCTTATTTGGCATTAACATTAATGATATGCACTTTAAAACACTGATGTAACTAACTATATAAACTAACTTTAGAGATTATGAACTGTAACACAACAAACCAAAGGCTTACTACAACAATTAATTATAAAGGAGATGAAAAGGAATAGCATTTTGATTACAGGGTAACCAGATGTCAATAAAAATGTAGCCTACAGTATGACACAGCTAACACCTGCTGAATAGACCTAATTTCCCTGATGATGACTGGTACTACAGTTCTCTTATTTTTATTAGTTGTTATGTAGCCTACTTTTATTTTATGTAGGCTACTGTTATGCACGCATAGTCTATGTATTTTTCAAGATGAGGCGACCATTCTCTTGCCGCTGTCCAGCTAGCTAGCAAGAAGGTGCAGAGTGACTGAGAGTGTTATATTCTGTACATGGGTGATTCTTCAATTCGGGGCACTTTTGACTTTTGGAATTTAAAAAAAATAATATTCTTTAAACTCTGTTTTTTCTATTTCAAAATGTTTATTAATTGGTCTGGAACAAAGATCTTAGCATAGCTTTGATTGTACTTCATAATAATTTTGATATGATGCTTCACAGCCACTTGTGTGATGGTAATGACACGTGATGGTAATGACAATTTTCAGTTTTGGAGGGAAAAGTTAGCTAGGTTTTGGACTTGCTGAGCTAACTGGTTAGCTAGCATACAATGTACTCTGAATATATGTAAATAAAGTGAAATTTACTATTACTGAATTAAAATACTCAAATAGTAACTTGTTTGGTAATGACGCCTAATAAACATACTCTCAGATCAGGATGTATAAAACTTCAAATTACTTACATATGTGGGCATCAAAAAATCAGGCTTCTGCCTCATGTCTCTGAATGTTCCTCTGGTACATCTAATTTGCATGCAACAATGTAAGTAACTGTTTGTAAAAACTTTATTGCTCTCTAAAATGTTGGGCGTGATGGTAATGACAGATGTATAAGGGACAGCAATATTTAACTTTAAAAAAATAGCAAATTGAACAAATATAAACTATATGAATTTGAAAAATGTATTTTTAGGTTGTTATGAGGAAATGCAAAGTAAAGTTTTACTGAATTTAACACTTTTTATTACTTTATTATAGAGAGGATGTCAAAAAGTCTGGGTTGGGGACAAGCCCAAAACAGTGAAATTCTGGCACATTTGAATTTTCAACACATCGAAAAAGTATTAAAATGTCATCATTAAGACACAATTATTTTTTTCATAGCTACTACAACCTAACCCTAACAAATACAATAATTGTTTTTTATAAAAAAATATTTTTTCTTGAAAATCTACCCTGGGGACAGAAAAACTCCCTTAATTGAAGAATCACCCACATATGTCTGTGTATTATCATCATTGCATTCCCCTCTGTTCGTGGGTTGTCCGAGTCGCATTCGTGTGTTTGTTTACCCTGTCTCGTGTATGCACTGTTTAGGTGACTTCGGGATTTTCCGAGGCTTTCGTTTCTGCTACTTCCTGATTTCTTTTACGTGTAATTGTATTGATTACTAACTCGCGCTAACAATCACTCGGGTGCTTTATTAGTTAAGCGCACTTACTAAACCAATTAACATAAATGTATACTAACAACTAACTGTCTGTCTTATAGTTAGATACTAACAGATAAACCGGAAAGCTTTGGTCTTTTCGACATGTTGATAGCATATAATGCGAGGGTCACGTCAGATAGCCACACTTTACCATTGCCCAGAGAGGGAGCGCAGATAAAGTCTAATTGCCTGGCTGGAGGGGGGCGGGGTGACATGAACTAAGAAATTATTATTTAATAGGCTATGCTATAGAGCTACGCTGGTTGTTGTGGGGTTATTTAATATTTCGAAATAACAGTGTTAACTAGTAGTATTAGTCAAAAATTATTACAAGAAAAAAATATATATTTAAAAGCGAAACTTTTTTTTCCCCCCCCCATTTGTTGCGCCCCCTCTGGGTGGTGGCGCCCTTAGCATTTGCCTATACTGCCTATGCCAAAAACCGGCTCTGCTCCAGCCCCCTGCGACCTTGACCAGGAATAAGTGGGTTCGATAATGGATGGATGGACAAACAGATTAAATCCAGATCACTGTGTAGTCTTCCTTTGTTTGATCGACATATTTCTCCTTCAGGAAATCATTACTGGGTTCAGCTGTTCAGTCATTTGGTAGACATGCTGATCATTACAAATATTGCTTAGTTAAAGCTGCTATCTAGGTGTGGCATGTTTGTAAAGGGGCTTAGTTAAGGCTGCTATCTAGGTGTGGCTCTCTCTATGCCATCCACTCTCTCTACCCCTAACCATCCACTCTCTTATATAATAATGCAGGTTATGGGCACCTTATTAATGAGTCGTAAAAAAAAATTAATAAATAAAAAAACAAAAAATGACAAATTAAAGTTTTAGTCTCTAAAATTCTATCTTTCTTTTTTAGTCTCTAAAATGGTGGCATTCTCTCTATCTTTAGTCTCTAAAATGGTGGCATTCTCTCTTGAATTAGGAGCCCCAAGTTGTCTGTGTTTCATAGTTAATCAGCTTTCAATTGACCAATTAAAGTGTTTTTTAGTACAGACCTTTCTCACCTGGTGTCCTGGTCCTGAATTAGTGACTGAGATTACGGTGAAAGTAAAACCTGCTACTCTACTCTGCGACACATAAAGAGGGCAGCACACCATGATCCAGCCAGAGGAGACTTAGTCTAATTGTGCTTATGGATTGGGTTTTAATTCACCATTAATTTCACACTGAGCCCCACAAGTGGGTGATGTGCTGGGTGTCGCATTACTGGGGGAGACGGCCGTGACCACCATCCGGCACACCGGTGAACAGCTTGTCTTCACCTCAGGGGGTACAAGCGCGCACATTTTGAATGTAATACACCATGTAACTGTACGTGAGATGCCATGGAGCTGTACGTGAGATGCCATGGAGCTGTATGAGAGACACTATGGAGCTGTATGAGAGACACTATGGAGCTGTACGTGAGATGCCATGGAGCTGTACGTGAAACACTATATGGAGCTGTATGAGAGACACTATGGAGCTGTATGAGAGACACTATGGAGCTGTATGAGAGACACTATGGAGCTGTACGTGAAACACTATATGGAGCTGTATGAGAGACACTATGGAGCTGTGCATGAGACACTATATGGAGCTGTATGAGAGACACTATGGAGCTGTACGTGAAACACTATATGGAGCTGTATGAGAGACACTATGGAGCTGTGCATGAGACACTATATGGAGCTGTATGAGAGACACTATGGAGCTGTACGTGAAACACTATATGGAGCTGTACGTGAAACACTATATGGAGCTGTACGTGAAACACTATATGGAGCTGTATGAGAGACACTATGGAGCTGTATGAGAGACACTATGGAGCTGTATGAGAGACACTATGGAGCTGTATGAGAGACACTATGGAGCTGTGTATGAGAGACACTATGGAGCTGTATGAGATACACTATATGGAGCTGTATGAGAGACACTATATGGAGCTGTATGAGAGACACTATATGGAGCTGTATGAGAGACACTATGGAGCTGTATGAGAGACACTATGGAGCTGTGTATGAGATACACTATATGGAGCTGTATGAGAGACACTATATGGAGCTGTATGAGAGACACTATGGAGCTGTGTATGAGAGACACTATGGAGCTGTGTATGAGAGACACTATGGAGCTGTATGAGATACACTATATGGAGCTGTATGAGAGACACTATATGGAGCTGTATGAGAGACACTATGGAGCTATATGAGAGACACTATGGAGCTGTATGAGAGACACTATGGAGCTGTATGAGAGACACTATGGAGCTGTGTATGAGAGACACTATGGAGCTGTATGAGATACACTATATGGAGCTGTATGAGAGACACTATATGGAGCTGTATGAGAGACACTATGGAGCTGTATGAGAGACACTATGGAGCTGTGTATGAGATACACTATATGGAGCTGTATGAGAGACACTATATGGAGCTGTATGAGAGACACTATGGAGCTGTGTATGAGAGACACTATGGAGCTGTATGAGATACACTATATGGAGCTGTATGAGAGACACTATATGGAGCTGTATGAGAGACACTATGGAGCTGTGTATGAGACAGTATTGGCAATGACTGATCTGGAAAGTTCATTGTTGGTGTAAAATTGGCTTAGATGGGGAATTATTCGCATATGAATTTGTGCTGGAAGAAGGGCCTGGAGAAATGAGCTCAGTTTGCTGGCTGTTGCTCTGCAGATGACAGTAATTCTTGAATTCTGCAGGCCGGCTGCAGCAAAGAGAACTGTACTGTGTACGTCATATTCTACTCTATCTGATTCAGATGAAAGATATGATTAATATTAACAAGAGTCATATTAATATTAAAAGATGGATTTTGTGTCATCTGACAAGAAAGGCGATGATATTGGGATGGTTTGAGCAAACGTAAAAATCTCTGATCAGCAACTCATGATTTCTTAATGTCTTTCTTCATCTCTCTCTCTCTCTCTCTCTCTCTCTCTCTCTCTCTCTCTCTCTCTCTCTCTCTCTCTCTCAGCTCCTCACGTGTTTTCAGCTTATTGCACTACCTGCCTATGGCCTTCAACATAAAAATTTAAATGTGTTTTTGAAAGTGGAAATGTGTTTTTGCACATTACAATTCCATTTAGGCTGAGGCTCCATCTGCATCATAATCTTCATCTCCTCTGACTCTCGTATTTATTTAAGCTTGCCTGTAATGTCAGTGTGCAAGATATTATTATTATTATTATTATTATTATTATTATTATTATTATTATTATTATCATTTATTATTTTTTTTGTTTGTTTATTTGCATTTTTCTAATTTTCTGATGAATGATTGTGAAAAGCAACATGTTGTAGGACACAGTACCGTAGACATATTTCCATTTCCAGAGGGGTGGAGAGAGCAGGGAAGATGAAAGCTATCCTGGATACAGGGCCGGGAATCTGGGAAAGCCATCAGCACAAGTGGCTGCTGCATGAAATGGACCAGGATCTGAAGCAGGGGGGATGAAATGGACCAGGATCTGAAGCAGGGGGGATGAAATGGACCAGGATCTGAAGCAGGGGGGATGAAATGGCACACGGGCTTAGCAGTGAGTCAGACTGTAATAGAAGAGGACTTTAAGACAAAAGGAGGAAGGCTTTGCCCAGGTCTGGGGTCACGCTCAGTGGCCACGATCAATGCAGGGATGTATAAATTACTGTACACAGAGCCAGCTTCATAATAGACTGGCCCTGCTGCTTCTATACAGTACAGAACAGCTCCCCCTGGTGGCTCCTCCTAAGTCAAACAGTGCTGGTCTAAATGAGATACATCTATATTGTTAATAAACATGTCTCAATGTGGCCTGGTTTTTCTCACATTATTATTATTCGCGAGCTAGCAATGGGTCTATCATATTAACAGTTCTGCTTGTTTTTGTTGTGTGATCTGTAAACCCTGGTCTCTTTTGTAAAATAGTTACTTATATTTAATAATGTTGGACTACTACACCAATATTAATCATCAATAATTAATTTGACTTTGAAGTGTAAGGCAGTCATTAAAGTGGACTGAAAAGGCAAAGAAGTGGAGCCGGTTAGCAGCTCAAAATGGCTCCCGCTGCACTTTGTGTAACGGCTCCCGCTGCGCTTTGTGTAACGGCTCCCGCTGCGCTTTGTGTAACGGCTCCCGCTGCGCTTTGTGTAACGGCTCCCGCTGCGCTTTGTGTAACGGCTCCCGCTGCGCTTTGTGTAACGGCTCCCGCTGCGCTTTGTGTAACGGCTCCCGCTGCGCTTTGTGTAACGGCTCCCCCTGCGCTTTGTGTAACGGCTCCCGCTGCGCTTTGTGTAACGGCTCCCGCTGCGCTTTGTGTAACGGCTCCCGATGCGCTTTGTGTAACGGCTCCCGCTGCGCTTTGTGTAACGGCTCCCGCCGCGCTTTGCGTAACGGCTCCCGCCGCGCTTTGCGTAACGGCTCCCGCCGCGCTTTGCGTAACGGCTCCTGCCGCACTTTGTGTAACGGCTGTAAAGATCAACAGAAGCAAAGCATCCAGCATTCCTCTGGAGCTGATTGTTTTTTTTTAATTAAATTGTTATTCAGAAAAGAGTTTAAAGCTTCTGAGATCCAGAGAGAACTGCACCTTGCACAATAATATCCACATTCTCTATGAGCTTTTCACATAGGCAAAATCTGACAGCAACAACAACAATAATAATAATAATAATAATAATAATAATAATAATAAACATGCTGTTTTCTACCTCTCCAAAGATTGACCATACTTACTGTTTATAAGCTTGGATGTACTTACATTTATTATGTTAGTCTCTGACTCTCAGAGCTTGACCATACCCATTTCCCGTACAGGTTTTAAACTTCACAAATGTTCTCTTACCTCTGGCTCTAAAATGAGAAGTTTATCACAGATTTTGAACATTTAGGGATAAAAGGCGAGTCAAATATTTTTCTATTACAATAATTTAGTGTCGGTTTAAACTGTTGGGGTCAATTTGACCCCAAACATAAACAGCATATTAGGAGGCTTAAGTGCCGTGACGATGGCCTTATTATTAAAAGGCACGATGCTTAGATTCTGACTGTGCTCTTTATTAGAATGCCCTTTGCACTACAGCGCAGTGATTAATTACAGCGGCTCCCTGTTATATCCTGTTATATCCTGTTTCTATTATACACTGTCTGCCATCTGTGGAGATTCATCATGTCCATTAGAGAAGAATTCATTTAATTATGGTAGAAATTATGCAATAAGACCTGCTGCTGGAAAGGCAGGGACGTTCTTTCTACGGTGTCCGCTGGCACTCTTCAGGCGTTGCAGGATTATCTCTTCTTATTTAAAAGCTACAGGCATCATACCTGCCACTTTGCCTTCAGATGTCCAGTGTTTTTCCAAAACGGCCGTCAGACAGAATGTAAAACTCTCTGGACTATCATCCAAACTCTATCATTACATTTCTCAATTCCGTTTAGTTGCAGCAATGCACTGGATCAGAACTGTGCTGGAATAACATTGAGCTGAGTCTGTTCCAGGGAGACTGTGCTTTAAAAGCCATAAAGCCAAAATGATTCTGACTGAACGCCATCAAACGTGCTCACAAAATCTCATTTCAGAGACACTGTGACTAAATTGATCTAATTTTTTTTCAAATGTGGGGGGGTTGTCAAAATGTAAGATCAATAATTATAGGTTTATATAAATAAACAAGGCGACACATTGGTATTCTCTAAAGGGATTCTCCAGATGGCAGAAGCCAAACAAAGAATTAATTATCAGCCTATTATATTTGTCTTTTCTTCTGTACAAACGTGCATATTTCTGCATGTGAGTGTTACTGTACACACGTGCCTATTTCTGCATGTGAGTGTTACTGTATGTGTGTGCCCTGTATATATGTGCCCTGAATGTGTGTGCCCTGTATGTATCTGCCCTGTATATATGTGCCCTGAATGTGTGTGCCCTGTATGTGTGTGCCCTGTATATATGTGCCCTGTGTGTTTGTGCCCTGTATATATGTGCCCTGTATGTGTGTGCCCTGTATATATGTGCCCTGTATGTGTGTGCCCTGTATATATGTGCCCTGTATGTGTGTGCCCTGTATATATGTGCCCTGTATGTGTGTGCCCTGTATATATGTGCCCTGTATGTGTGTGCCCTGTATATATGTGCCCTGTATGTGTGTGCCCTGTATATATGTGCCCTGTATGTGTGTGCCCTGTATGTGTGTGCCCTGTATATATGTGCCCTGTATGTGTGTGCCCTGTATATATGTGCCCTGTATGTATGTGCCCTGTATATATGTGCCCTGTATGTGTGTGCCCTGTATATATGTGCCCTGTATGTGTGTGCCCTGTATGTATGTGCCCTGTATATATGTGCCCTGTATGTGTGTGCCCTGTATATATGTGCCCTGTATGTGTGTGCCCTGTATATATGTTCCCTGAATGTGTGTGCCCTGTATATGTGTGCCCTGTATGTGTGTGCCCTGTATATATGTGCCCTGTATATATGTGCCCTGTATGTGTGTGCCCTGTATATACGTGCCCTGTATGTATGTGCCCTGTATATATGTGCCCTGTATGTGTGTGCCCTGTATATATGTGCCCTGTATGTGTGTGCCCTGTATGTATGTGCCCTGTATATATGTGCCCTGTATGTGTGTGCCCTGTATATATGTGCCCTGTATGTGTGTGCCCTGTATATATGTTCCCTGAATGTGTGTGCCCTGTATATGTGTGCCCTGTATGTGTGTGCCCTGTATATATGTGCCCTGTATATATGTGCCCTGAATGTGTGTGCCCTGTATATATGTGCCCTGTATGTGTGTGCCCTGTATGTGTGTGCCCTGTATATATGTTCCCTGAATGTGTGTGCCCTGTATATGTGTGCCCTGTATGTGTGTGCCCTGTATATATGTGCCCTGTATATATGTGCCCTGAATGTGTGTGCCCTGTATATATGTGCCCTGTATGTGTGCGCCCTGTATATATGTGCACTGTATGTGGGTGCCCTGTATGTATGTGCCCTGTATGTGTGTGCCCTGTATGTGTGTGCCCTGTATATATGTCTGTAGACTCATTATTGGGCCAAACAGTCATGCTAGTCTCCTCAGAAAGCCCAGAGCTAGAGGAGCTAGAGGATCTGCAGGTGGAAGCCCCTCACCTTGCTACCTGTAGCTGCTGTTCACAAATCTCTTGTGGTTTTGTGTGCCGTTGCTGTGGAGACGTGTCACAGAGCTGGGCTGTCGTTCAGGGGAAGTGACTGCCTGTGTGGAAAATCCTGAATAAGACAAACGCTCTGATGGCATTAACCACAAGCACACATCTCAGCGCAACGATTTCCTGCCTCTTTTTACTGCTGATGTCCCGTACTGCCTCTTCTGCTGTAATGTGCCCCCTCCTCCCCCCTCCCTCCTCCCTCCTCCCTCCTCCCCTGACCAATGTGCCCCCTCCTCCCCCCTCCCTCCTCCCCTGACCAATGTGCCCCTTCCTCCCCCCTCCCTCCTCCCCTGACCAATGTGCCCCCTCCTCCCCCCTCCCTCCTCCCCTGACCAATGTGCCCCCTCCTCCCCCCTCCCTCCTCCCCTGACCAATGTGCCTGGCACAAGTTGGAGTAACCCCCCCATCCCTACCTGGGAAGGTGAGCCTGCCGAGCCCGATACCGCTGTTGTGACCCAGTGACCACATGACCCAGTGACCTCCTCAGCTGTCTCTCTCACCTGTGTGACGGGGAGGTGACCACATGACCCAGTGACCTCCTCAGCTGTTTCGCTCACCTGTGTGACAGGGAGGTGACCCGTGAGTCAGGATGTCAGACGTGTGGAAGAGCCACATTCAGTGGCCATTTGTCTTAAATTCCCTCATAGATCTGGATCTCGTGCCCTCGTAGTTTTTTAATAAACACTTTTAGAGTTTGTTCTGGTGCTTTGTTATCAGGTGCATGGAGCCTCATACAGCGGGTGCGCCCCAATACTGGAAAAATGCACCCTCCTTTCTTCCATTACCACCTCCTCTCCTCCTTTCCTCCACTACCACCTCCTCTCCTCCCTTCCTCTACTACCACCTCCTCTCATCCTTTCATCCACTACCACCTCCTCTCTTCCCTTCCTCCACTACCACCTCCTCTCCTCCTTTCCTCCACTACCACCTCCTCTCCTCCTTTCCTCCACTACCACCTCCTCTCCACCTTTCCTCCACTACCACCTCCTCTCCTCCTTTCCTCCACTACCACCTCCTCTCCTCCTTTCCTCCACTACCACCTCCTCTCCTCTTTTCATCCACTACCACCTCCTCTCCTCCCTTCCTCTACTACCACCTCCTCTCATCCTTTCATCCACTACCACCTCCTCTCCTCCCTTCCTCCACTACCACCTCCTCTCCTCCTTTTCTCCACTACCACCTCCTCTCTTCCCTTCCTCCACTACCACCTCCTCTCCTCCTTTTCTCCACTACCACCTCCTCTCTTCCCTTCCTCCACTACCACCTCCTCTCCTCCTTTTCTCCACTACCACCTCCTCTCCTCCTTTCCTCCACTACCACCTCCTCTCCTCCTTTCCTCCACTACCACCTCCTTTCCTCCTTTTCTCCACTACCACCTCCTCTCCTCCCTTCCTCCACTACCACCTCCTCTCCTCCTTTTCTCCACTACCACCTCCTCTCTTCCCTTCCTCCACTACCACCTCCTCTCCTCCTTTTCTCCACTACCACCTCCTCTCCTCTTTTCATCCACTACCACCTCCTCTCCTCCCTTCCTCTACTACCACCTCCTCTCCTCCTTTTCTCCACTACCACCTCCTCTCCTCCTTTCCTCCACTACCACCTCCTCTCATCCTTTCCTCCACTACCACCTCCTCTTCTCCTTTCCTCCACTACCACCTCCTCTCCTCTTTTCATCCACTACCACCTCCTCTCCTCCCTTCCTCTACTACCACCTCCTCTCATCCTTTTCTCCACTACCACCTCCTCTCTTCCCTTCCTCCACTACCACCTCCTCTCCTCCTTTTCTCCACTACCACCTCCTCTCCTCCTTTCCTCCACTACCACCTCCTCTCCTCCTTTCCTCCACTACCACCTCCTTTCCTCTTTTCCTCCACTACCACCTCCTCTCCTCCATGTCCCGGAAACAGATCTTTGTGTTTTAATCTAATGTTGCTGATTACGTCTTATGTACGTATTAGTTACATATTAATTCATGTCTCGATGCAAACGGCAATGTCAGGTACATTGTATACTGTACATGCAAATACTTGTACTTAAAACGTTCAGGCAGTTTTGCATTCTTCCGGGTGGGAGAGGAGTGGTCGTGGGGGAGTGGAGGAAAGGAGGTGGGGAGTGAAGAATATTGGGATGCACCCCTGGTCATAAGCCCAGTGTGCGAATGAAATCCCGCAAAACTCTTTCCAAACTAGTGAGGAAGTAGTTTGTAATATTTATTTATTTATTTTGTTTTTTTATTGAGAATATCAATCAGTTAACATTGAAGATTGTTACAAAGTGTAGATTATGAATTAACATAGAATTAACAAAAATAAAAAAGAGTATTTTGTAATATGAAATCTTATACCATAGATATACATATAGGCTCTCTGTCTTTTATGCTTTTACTTCCGGGTTACTTACTAAAATTGTTGGATGAGTGCACCATTCTACAGATGATGCTCCTGAATTCCCTCAACAAAACCCCGGAAATAAGGGGTAAATAATCCTGGTATTTTAAGTGCCCCCATTTGTGAGAAAAAGTCACCCACTAAAAAGCCTTTTGACAAAGCGGACTCAAATATGCGCCCCCAAAAGGGTGTAGGGGTCGTATTCGGACACGGCCCTAGTCTTGGCCCCTTGGCGCAGACACATCAGTCCACACACAGATTCCTAGCATGGCGCACCCTGGTGGTAATGTGCTGTAAGGTCAGGTCATTGGTTCCAATGCACAGGATTGAGGTGCCAGTGTAGTATAAAGGCTGTTAGAGTGTCTAAAACAGGGAGCAGACATATACGCGAATGAACAGTCCACCAGACTGTCCACTGACTTTTGCCTTTCATAGTCGAGCGTACCAACCCCCCTGTAGACTACATTTCCCATAATTTTTGCTAGCCTGCTCATTGGGAGCAATTTGGGGTTCAGTGTCTTGCCCAAGGACACTTTGACATGTGGACAGGAGGAGCCGGGGATCGAACCGCCAACCCTGCAATCAGCGGACGACCCGCTCTCCCTCCTGAGCCACAGCCGCCCCACAGGACGTCTGTACGCATACTTTTTTTGGCGACTATGAATTGGCCTTAATGGTTGGGGAACTAGATTTGTAGTTCGCAGGTTTTATTCCCTGGTGAGAAATGGCACACAGCAATGCAACGGCATTTTCCTCTGTAAGCCTGCTTTCCTAAAGCACTGACTGCAGCCAGAGCCAAGATGGAGCACACACATGAAATGAGCTCAATTAGATGCACACTGTCCTACATACATGTATGCATCTGAAAGTACAGAATGGCTGGGGACTCAACGGGTCGATCAATGTGGGTCATTGATTTGGGTTTTTTTTTAGAGACTTTACTCTAATTATTGGATCATGGAATACAGTTTTGAATGGACCCTGCCTATAAAAATAGATTTTAGTAGAACTCTATGCAATACATGTTTATGCTGCCATAAACAGCACATAATGTCTGTTATAACCACATGACCTTTTATGATTAATGTCATAACACTGGTGTGTAGTGATAATTATGTAAGTTAAGATAATTAGAAAATTAATTGCATACTGTGTCAGTGTTATGCTTGTAATATGCTGTCATGACTGGCTATGACAGTGTTATGTAGGCTTTATGACATACAGTCCAATTCAGTTGTCACCAAACTCAAGCATGGTTTTGGACAGTCTGATCCAATCCCACAGAAGGTTCATATCAGGTGAGCGGTGGAGGGGATGCGTTCGTTTCTCAGAAAGAGAAGCGGGTGAGCGGTGGAGGGGATTAGTTTGTTTCTCAGAAAGAGCAGCGGGTGAGCGGTGGAGGGGATGAGTTTATTTCTCAGAAAGAGCAGCGGGTGAGCGGTGGAGGGGATGAGTTTGTTTCTCAGAAAGAGAAGCGGGTGAGCGGTGGAGGGGATGAGTTTGTTTCTCAGAAAGAGAAGCGGGTGAGCGGTGGAGGGGATGCGTTTGTTTCTCAGAAAGAGAAGCGGGTGAGCGGTGGAGGGGATGCGTTTGTTTCTCAGAAAGAGCAGCGGGTGAGCGGTGGAGGGGATGAGTTTATTTCTCAGAAAGAGCAGCGGGTGAGCGGTGGAGGGGATGCGTTTGTTTCTCAGAAAGAGCAGCGGGTGAGCGGTGGAGGGGATGAGTTTATTTCTCAGAAAGAGCAGCGGGTGAGCGGTGGAGGGGATGAGTTTATTTCTCAGAAAGAGCAGCGGGTGAGCGGTGGAGGGGATGAGTTTATTTCTCAGAAAGAGCAGCGGGTGAGCGGTGGAGGGGATGCGTTTGTTTCTCAGAAAGAGAAGCGGGTGAGCGGTGGAGGGGATGCGTTTGTTTCTCAGAAAGAGCAGCGGGTGAGCGGTGGAGGGGATGCGTTTGTTTCTCAGAAAGAGCAGCGGGTGAGCGGTGGAGGGGATTTGTTTGTTTCTCAGAAAGAGAAGCGGGTGAGCGGTGGAGGGGATGTGTTTGTTTCTCAGAAAGAGAAGCGGGTGAGCGGTGGAGGGGATTTGTTTGTTTCTCAGAACGAGCAGCAGGTGAGCGGTGGAGGGGATGAGTTTATTTCTCAGAAAGAGCAGCGGGTGAGCGGTGGAGGGGATGAGTTTATTTCTCAGAAAGAGCAGCGGGTGAGCGGTGGAGGGGATTTGTTTGTTTCTCAGAATGAGCAGCAGGTGAGCGGTGGAGGGGATTTGTTTGTTTCTCAGAAAGAGAAACAGGCAAGAAAGCCACTGGACTCCTGGCGTGTGGGTATGACTAGCCTTCATCATCCTCCTCTTCTTCATCCTCCTCTGTGACTGTGTGAATTACATCACATGTTCTGACCTGTTCAGAGCCTGTTGTCCCAAGTCCTCCTCCAGCACCTCTGCCCTTGCATGAGAGAAATATGAACATGAGCATCACAGAGAGAAATATGAACAAACAAAGCAGACAAAGCTTTGGTCATATTTACTGTATGTGAAAAAGCTTTGGTCATATTTACTGTATGTGAAAAAGCTTTGGTCATATTTACTGTATGTGAAAAAGCTTTGGTCATATTTATGTGTGGATGTTTGGGCTGTTCTGTAGAAATAAACCCCTGCACTGGTCACTGATGATATTAAAGGGTCAGGTCTGAGGTACACAGCTGGACTAATGAATTAACTTTGATGTTTGTGATCATTTTTATGCATCGACTAGACTATGCACAACTGGAACCAAATTAAATTCCAGTATTGTTTTTCTCAGAAGAACTCAACTGCCAGAAAAACCCATCTCTGGTGTGAGTCCGGCTGAGAATGAGAATGAGAAAGGCATGCTGGGTAAATCCTGCTGTGTTTATGAGGTATAGCAGGAAAAGTAGAGGCTTCTGGGATCAAAATAGGAGAGTGTGGCGTCTCTCTAAGGTGCACATCCCTGGTTCTTTTTTCTGAAATAATTGCAGTGTGAGGGTTTTTTGAGGATAGGTCATCACAAGCTTTGAGTGTGAGAAAGGCGCTATATAAATGCAAGGCATTACTAATAAACCTGCTGAGCGGGAGGTGTGTTTATCAGCTCTGAGAGACGCCCCTGCCTCTCAGGTTTCTTCTTGTGCACTTTTCCTTCCCGAGCGTCAGTTTGTGGAGACACAGCCTCTGTGATGGCTTCATCTGGAGCTGTGGTGATTAATTACGCTGCCAATCTCCTGCAGCCATCACCCAGCGGCGTCTGGCAGTGACACGCCTGCCATCCATCAGCCGTGCAGCACGCGGGGTGTGCGCTAAGCCTGTGCGATGCCTGTGTACGCACTACACATTCTGTTACGTTCTCCAGTCCCAGAACTGCACTTTTCAATGTCACATCACTGATTGGATAGGTTATATTGGTGATGAACCCTACAGTCTGATTGGTCAGGTTATGTGGGTGTGGGCGATGAACCCCAGGCTCTGATTGATCAGGTTATGTGGGTGATGAACCCGACACTCTAATTGGTTACGTTCTGTGGGTGATGAACCCAACGCTCTGATTGGTCCGGTTCTGTGGGTGATGAACCCGATGCACTGATTGGTAAGGTTATGTGGGTGATGAACCCAACGCTCTGATTGGTCAGGTTATGTGGGTGATGAACCCGATGCTCTGATTGGTCAGGTTATGTGGGTGATGAACCCGACGCTCTGATTGGCTTGCAGCAGCTGTGCATGGTGTGTTCTCTCAGGTACAGCTGCACAGCCCAGCTGGCTCACATGAAGGGCAGTGTGTGTTTTTCTGCGCTCTCCTGGATTGACAGAAGCGCTGCAGCAGTGAGACAGGCTTATAAATACGATTTTAAGCAAAAAGAAAAAATCACAGAAAAGGAAAATATCCAGGTGTCAACTGGCATTAACTCTTAGTAGAAAGTACAAAATTATCCACATTCAAATGACACAACGCTTTTCATTTGACACAACTATCTCAGGGTTATGGCATATAAAGCACACTGGCAAATGAAAGGAAGTGCAGCTGGTGCATTAAGCTCATTTAGTCTCTGCTGGGGCTGTCATTACTCCCCTTTCATTACAATTAAACCTGATCCACTTCAGCTGAAGCTCTGGCCTGTCAGCTTTAGCATTTCAGTATTGCTGACAAAGAGAGTGAGTTACACCACATCCTAGGGAGAGTCACAATCCCAGTCTGGGTCCTGGAGAGTCACAGCCTGGCCCAGTCTTGGTCCTGGAGAGTCACAGCCTGGCCCAGTCTTGGTCCTGGAGAGTCACAGCCTGGCCCAGTCTTGGTCCTGGAGAGTCACAGCCTGGCCCAGTCTTGGTCTTGGAGAGTCACAGCCTGGCCCAGTCTTGGTCTTGGAGAGTCACAGCCTGACCCAGTCTTGGCCCTGTATAGGTTCAGGATATGTTGTTTCTTAGCATTTAATTGATCAATTAAAGTTGATTGCCCAGTTAATTTGTCTGGTTTCCAGGGTGTGGATAGATTGCATTTTGAAATGAAAGACCCAGCCTAGCATACAGCCCCAGATCCAGGGACCCCCTGTAACAAGTTCATCTTATTAACACAAATGCCACGTGTTCCGAGACAAAGCAGCGCTGGCCGATAACCTACACCTGCACACAGAAACAGGAACAACATCACAGATAACCTACACCTGCGCACAGAAACGGGAACAACATCACAGATAACCTACACCTGCGCACAGAAACGGGAACAACATCACAGATAACCTACACCTGCACACAGAAACAGGAACAACATCACAGATAACCTACACCTGCACACAGAAACGGGAACAACATCACAGATAACCATCTGCAGAATGAAGCGGTATTTTAAAGATGTGTGAAAGTGTTAAAAAGAGATGCAGGACCTAAATCTGCCCCCAGGCGTGGGCATGGAACCCTCTGCATTAATACTGGATCAGCGGTTTTCATTGAAACTCACCTTTGTGATCTTAAAACCGCGTGAGCTTGTGATTCTAAGAGGGGTCACTAGAGGGAGTGGGGAAGGTTCATTGGGCTTTGCTTGCAGTAATGGGGCCGTAGCCAGTGCCTCTTTGGAGATGGGCAGTATTCAGGTTTTTTACTGTATGGGTGCATTACTGCTCTGGGATATAAGGCCAGACCCATGACAAAGTTCTCTTTTTGATTTTTACAGTCATTGCATCCTTATAAGCATGAAATAATGCAGTTATGGGCACCGCATAAGAATGACAGATAATAACAGACAGATGAAGTGATGAATATGTATAATTACATGGGTCATGGAGCACGTTCTACATTATAATTCCAAAACTTGAAGTAATTTGAAAAATATGCTGTCACATGTGCTGTCAGGCGAGTAATAATATTTTTCATGCATATGCACTGTTTATGAATATGTTATGTGTGCATTGTGTGGACACAGCCAATGAAATGCACAGCCTGTGAAGGAAAATTGAATGTATACAAAAAGCCATGGCAACAACAACTGTCACGGCAACAACAACTGTCCCAGCAGAAAAGGGTGGAATAAGTGTGGAGAGAGAAGCTGAAGGATGAAAGGCCCTTGCAAACTGTGATCCAGGAGAACGAGTCTTATCAGGCAACAGCGCCGCTGTATCCAAGGCTTGCAAATATGATTAAACTGCAGCTTTCCCCCAAATAAGGCAATCCCTCTGCGGCCTTTTACCGGGGCTTTAATCAGCGTGTGGAGGTCAGGAGGGAGCAGGGTCTGCTAGCGGAGTGCTCCTAACAGACAAGCAGGGGCCCACAAATCCCTTATAATCCACACCTCGCCCAGTGCTGACCACTGCAGATAACGCCTCCAGGTCCAGCCAGGACTGAGGCAGTGTGGAAGGGTCACTTTACGGAGGTGGGGTGGTTGGAGAGCAGAGGGGGAGGGGTGGGGGGGGTGTTCAGTGTACTACTGTACAGCGCTGTAAGTACAGCAGTCAAAACTGACCGGTTTGCAGAGTATGATGAACACGTGTGTACAGAGTATGAGAGTATGATGAACACGTGTGTACAGAGTATGAGAGTATGATGAACACGTGTGTACAGAGTATGAGAGTATGATGAACACGTGTGTACAGAGTATGAGAGTATGATGAACACGTGTGTACAGAGTATGAGAGTATGATGAACACGTGTGTACACTCCGGCGTGTGTGTAACTAGGGGAGATGAAGGTGGCGATGACATTATGATGAGATTACCTTCTATCAGGAATTAAAAAAGAAAAGAAAAAAAAGTATAGAAATAGATTTTTCTCATTTCACCCTAAGTTGAGAGCGGGTCTGTGTTCTAGTGGGGCGTTTATTTTCCATCAAAGATCATGTATTTAAGGGAGCCGTCTGCAGGCTGTACCCCCGTAATGGAGCCGTCTGCAGGCTGTACCCCCGTAAGGGAGCCGTCTGCTGGCTGTACCCCCGTAAGGGAGCCGTCTGCAGGCTGTACCCCCGTAATGGAGCCGTCTGCAGGCTGTACCCCCATAAGGGAGCCGTCTGCAGGCTGTACCCCCGTAATGGAGCCGTCTGCAGGCTGTACCCCGTAATGGAGCCGTCTGCAGGCTGTACCCCCGTAATGGAGCCGCCTGCAGGCTGTACCCCCGTAAGGGAGCCGTCTGCAGGCTGTACCCCCGTAATGGAGCCGTCTGCAGGCTGTACCCCATAATGGAGCCGTCTGCAGGCTGTACCCCCGTAAGGGAGCCGTCTGCAGGCTGTACCCCCGTAATGGAGCCGTCTGCAGGCTGTACCCCATAATGGAGCCGTCTGCAGGCTGTACCCCCGTAATGGAGCCGCCTGCAGTCTGTACCCCCATAAGAGAGCCGTCTGCAGGCTGTACCCCCGTAATGGAGCCGTCTGCAGGCTGTACCCCGTAATGGAGCCGTCTGCAGGCTGTACCCCCGTAATGGAGCCGTCTGCAGGCTGTACCCCGTAATGGAGCCGCCTGCAGGTTGTACCCCCATAAGGGAGCCGCCTGCTGGCTGTACCCCCGTAATGGAGCCGTCTGCAGGCTGTACCCCCGTAAGGGAGCCGTCTGCAGGCTGTACCCCCGTAAGGGAGCCGTCTGCAGGCTGTACCCCATAATGGAGCCGTCTGCAGGCTGTACCCCGTAATGGAGCCGTCTGCAGGCTGTACCCCCGTTAGGGAGCCGCCTGCAGGCTGTACCCCCATAAGGGAGCCGCCTGCTGGCTGTACCCCCGTAAGGGAGCCGTCTGCAGGCTGTACCCCCATAATGCCTTGTGAAGAGTTGATTGTGATTGCTGTTCTCCATCCATTGTTATTGCTATTAGAGAGAATGAATAATTAAAAGGCGTTGTGTTGATTAAGGTTGAAACGAACATGAACTGACAGGATTATTTTGAAACAGTGACAGCATGTCAAGAATAAGAAATGAAAACAAGTGCACAGAGGCCACAGGAAACAGCAGCTGATGTAAACCTTTTAATGTGCTCATATTTCTTTCTTTTAAATGTACATTTAATTAATTAACCCACATTAATTATTTTGCTTGAGTGCACTATCTAACGCCCACACATTAAAAGATTGAGCTGATGAGAACTCAAAGATTTCTCTTAATATATCCAGGACGTCAGTGGACTGAAAGAGATGTGACACTTACGCACTAATTGCAGATAGGAACTACTTTCATAAACGCAGCCATCCTTCATGAGCAATGAGCCTGGCTTTATAATACGGGACGTGTGGGCGGGAGATAGAGGCAGCCTATTGATATGAGATAATAATGTTAATTTAACAACCAGCAGCCTTTTTATCCCTATATGCATTTAAGCCCCCCCCCCCCCCCCCCCCCTCGCAAAACACAGAGGCTGAAAATGCATTAGACACTTCAGTGAGACTGTTTACGGGGCACATAGATCTCTGCTGAAAGGTGACTCATATTGCAAACAAACAAACAAACAAATACATTCACTGGAATCCACTGGAATCCACTGGAATTTAAGAGCCTTAACATGAAGACAGAGTTGTTGCTCTAACTGTAGTTTAAGGGTTAGGGTTAGGGTTAGGGTTAGTGTTGCTCTAACTGTAGTTTAAGGGTTAGGGTTAGGGTTAGGGGTTAGGGTTAGGGTTAGGGGTTAGGGTTAGGGTTAGTTGCTCTAACTGTAGTTTAAGGGTTAGGGTTAGGGTTAGTTTGCTCTAACTGTAGTTTAAGGGTTAGGGTTAGGGTTAGGGTTAGTTTGCTCTAACTGTAGTTTAAGGGTTAGGGTTAGGGTTAGTTTGCTCTAACTGTAGTTTAAGGGTTAGGGTTAGGGTTAGTTAGCTCTAACTGTAGTTTAAGGGTTAGGGTTAGGGTTAGGGTTAGTTTGCTCTAACTGTAGTTTAAGGGTTAGGGTTAGGGTTAGTTAGCTCTAACTGTAGTTTAAGGGTTAGGGTTAGGGTTAGGGTTAGTTTGCTCTAACTGTAGTTGCCGTGGTTGTTTTTCCTTTGATGAGGTGGTGCTTATTATTGGAGTTTTGGAAAATGGTGGAAATGCAGCTGCGTATTGCGGACGAACAGGAGTGGGACACATTTGAGTCTGTTGCTCTCTGGTTGTGGGACAGTTTGAGTTGATGTGCAGAGTAGAGCAGAGGGGCTGTCCTGGCCTGACTGACAGATAAAGATGATTAATGCCATAAGTAATGGTACATGTTGCTTATGGTACTTTAACTTCTATTCTCATGCTATTTTTAGTTGGGTATTAGGTATTTTTGCTGTGTATATGTGCTGAAGAGCCTTTATAATGATGAATGCCGAGCCAGTGGAACGGTTTCTGTCAGAGTTGATCCTGAGCTCTGATTTACAGATAAATGAGTGTTGAGTGTTGTTTTTCCCCTCATCACACACACAGTTTGGTAAGTTTTGTAAAACTTGTCAAGTTGTGTGTGAGAAGCAAACACTTGAGCATGTGTTCATAAGTGAAAGTAAAAGATGAAAGATACATGGCCAGGGCCGTGCGTGGTGCGCAATACACAACCAGCACACTCGTTGTAATGAATGACCTTCCGTGTCGTCTGCTGAGACACATAAACTGGTACACGTGTTGATGAGCGAAGGGTATTAGCCTGTTATCTGCAGTCTCCTGAGGTGAGGCCCTGTCCGCTAGCCAATGGGCTCGTGCCATTCAGGACGGTCGCTCGGGCCTCTGCAACACCTCGGACAGGATAATTAGGTCTTGGGAGAGAGGGGTTGTGCACATGCCCAGAACGGCTACGAGCCGCCGTTTCCATAGCACACAAAGGCCTGCATCGTGCCAACCACCCCTCCCCTCTCCTCCAGGCTGGCAGGCGGTAATAACGAGGGACCCGCCCCCCCCCCCCACACACACCCCCCCCCACTGTGGGGGGTTATTTCCATCGGCGTTTGTCCCGGGAGCACCCCGTAGCTCTTGTTTTTTTGTCTCTTGTTTGCGGTTGAAATCCGGGCGGCCTCGATCGGCAGGCGTCGTTAGTGAGATCAGCGGTTGTGTTTGAGGAGTGGGGGCTAGAGGTGTGCATCGCCCGTTTCACATCGCCGTGCACTATATGCAGGTCATCGTAAACAGAACGGCTCACATTGTCACTGCGCTTTTCACCCACACTGCAAAAAATACAAAAAATAAGTCAATCTTAGCAAGTATTTTCGACTTATATTTAGACTTATTTCCTTTACTTTCTTTCGCTAAATAAGACAAAAATATTAGCAATGAGGTGAGAGTTTGACTCGATACGCCAGTGGGGTCAGACACCTGACAGCTTCCATCAGACACACACACAACTCATATCATTGATTCAGTACCAACATTTCTTATCAATTGCATATTCAATATGTAAGATTGTGAGCAATAAGACATTCATCTCCATGTGAGCTGGGCTATTGTGCTTACAGCAAATCAATCTTTTTGAAATGCAGAGTGTATTATATGATCATTTAAAGGATGATTCCCTTTTGTTGGCTGTGGTAAATGAAGCTGTAATGTAATGTACATAATGTTGTTACGCTCTCCTAATGCCCTGTTACTATGTAAAGGCTGTATTGTGATCGCTGGCACTTTCACACCGTTTAGGAGAATACTTTTGGGATTAGCTGTCAGTCACTGGAGAAACACCCCAATCTCTGCTACCCTCATCCCCACTCCAACTATTTCTAACCCAAATGTGACTATACTATATGTAAATCTGTCAATCAATGCACAAATTAATCAATCAATCAATCGACCAGTCAATTAGCAGTGTGCAATGTAGCCCCTATGCTATAACCCAATGAAGAGCTCATTTGAAGCTGGAATTGTAACACAAACCAGTATTCCCAGGGCTGACCTTGGGATACTCTACTCTATGCAGTGGGAGGAATAATCATCCACACTGTTCCAGTCAAATTTCAGACATGGAGACATGGTGTTATCAGCTTTAATTTTGAGCACTTTTAAAAGCCCTCAGAAACAGAGGTAATACATTTGGGATAAGACAGTCATGACATTGACTCACTGGTCCAATCACAGACTACATTGGTAACAACCAACACCAATGCTGTGGGTGAGTACAGGCTACTTCCTGGTTAATTCCCACAGGGAGTTTCCATTTTCTACACACAGGGTGAACATCTCTATTTAATATTACCCTTCTTCTGAGTGACAGTGATCAACTCTAATGCAGTTTATAACAGAGTGCAAATAAGATTATTCTGTACAGTGAAATCTTCAGTATTAACTCTAACACAGTCTATAACAGAGTGCAAATAAGATTATTCAGTTTATAACAGAGTGCAAATAAGATTATTCTGCACAGTGAAATCTTCAGTCTTAACTCTAACACAGTCTATAACAGAGTGCAAATAAGATTATTCTGTACAGTGAAATCTTCAGTCTTAACTGTAACACAGTTTATAACAGAGTGCAAATAAAGTTATTCTGTGCAGTGAAATCCTCAGTCTTAACTCTAACGCAGTTTATAACAGAGTGCAAATAAGGTTATTCTGTACAGTGAAATCTTCAGTCTTAAATCGAATGCAGTTTAAAATGGATGACTGTCTATGTGAGGTCTTTTTCAAGCGGAACCTTTTTATAAAATGAAACCAGAGAAAAATGAAAAGGTGAATTCAGAGAGCAGGTTGTGCTGTGAGAAGAGTTCCTCCTCTTTTCCGTTTCTTTGATCTCCATTCTGTTCTGCTCCATCCCCCCATCTCCTGACTGACTCTTACACAAAGCCAGCCATCCCTCTCTCTTCCCAATCTCAAATCAATTCCAACACAGTGCTCATCCTGTGTGTGTGTGTGTGTGTGTGTGTGTGTGTGTGTGTGTGTGTGTCAGAGAGAGAATGGTATGCTGTGCGGTCTTTCTAGATGTGGTACAGTAATATGTTTGGCCCTTTGGGGGTTACTTGGCTGTTCCAGGGTAATTCCTCCTGATCTCTGGTTGAGCCCTGCAGGAGAAAACTGTTTCCAGAGAAACAGAGACTTTATCCAGTGGAAACACTGATAAATAAAGACAAATTCTAACCACATTGTTTTATTTTTTATTTCATTTTTTCCCTGGTTTTATTGCCACCGCTGTTTATCAGATTGTGGGGATGACGGCCGGTAATGTGTGCACACCCTGGTTCCATCTCACAACTTGCAGTTTGGCATTTCACTCTATCCATAGATTATTTTTTTTTTTTTCAGGAGAATGAATGGGCTTCTTGCGCCTCAATTAAACTCAGTCAGCGCAAAAAACTTTGTTTTCCGGGCTCCTTTGGTAATTTTGCAGAAGAGGAAAAGGTCTCTGAGTGTTAAAGGCCAGATTCTTGTCATACCCCCTCATACTGAAGACCAATTTCAAAGGTCATTGATCCTGTTTTACAGAGCATGCACATTATATTCCCCAGGGACCTGGTTATTGATGACAGTGCTTTCCAGAGATTAATATTTTATTATTTTTATGTTTCAGTGGAAGCACAGCAGAATGTGAAGTCTTAAATATAATGATAAAGTTTTGGCAAACTGTTGGAATGAAACTTCACTTTTGGAATGAATGTTGCCCTGTACATTGAATCCTTACCCTAATCAGAAAATCTGCCATCTAGTGGTATCAGATTGCCATTACAATAACATTAATTAAAGGCTAATTCCACCCAAAGCAACAATAACCTTATTGAACAGATCAAGGAGTTATTTGAATATAAAGTTGAAAATTCAGTAGAGGTATACATCATTTTGATCTCTACCACTTGTGTTTACAGTGTAAATTACATAGCAAGTAGGTGGAGCCAGCGAAGGTAGAATCACTGCTTGCATCTCACTGTTCTGAGTACCGTGGTAGGGACACATCGTAGATCAAGCTAGCTATCATTGCTATTGTATTGTAATGTCAGAAAATTACATTGATAGGCTACGTTATTTTCTAAAGATGTTTTGGCAAACTAAACCAAACAGGACTCGAGTGCTGTCGGTTACAGAGTGGAGCTCCTCCGGAATTCCCAGATTCCCTGTAGCCTACATCTTCCTCTGCCTTATTGAATCACCCGGTAAGGAAACATGACAACTAACGTTACATTATCATCTTTGACCATTAAGTAGACTAACTTAGCTAGCTGACCATAATTGAACGGTTTCGCTTTGAGCATTCGATTACAGAAGCAATGTCTTTTTCTGGGCTAGTGCATTAGCTGTTGTTAGCAATGGGTTTCTTGGCATAAAACAAATTGGTTTTTAAATATTGTGGCGATCCGGGGCGATTGCGAGTAACGGGGATCGTTGTGCATGTCAACTGTTGTGTTCAAATGTAATGACGTGTGCAGTAGCAATTGGCAGTTGACCTTTGAATGACCAGCAGGAGTTCAACCAGGTCCGCGCTAGAGACCGTTTGTTGATTGACGTATGACAGAGTGAATTACGTGTGATTGGTTGGGGTGAGCTGCAGGGCACCTATCAAGGGCCGCCTTTGTTAAGCAGGTTTATTTGCATAGAGGGGCTATAAAGCTGGCTACGATCCAGCAAGCGATGTCTATTCTAACTGTTAACTGGAGAAGAAGGAACTAAGAGATTGTGCTCTTACTCAATAAACTATTTCCAACAAGAATACCTGACTCCGACTCCATGGCTCGCCACAATGGTGTCAGAAGCGGGACGGCTGCTCCGGAGAGGATCTGGGAACAGATCCGCGAATTGGAAAGTCAGGTTACAGAACAGATGGACGCTATGGCAGGGGCATCTGCAAAGCGGCCCAAGAGCAGACCCGGAGGGCTCCCCGAAGGAGCCAGTGCAGCAAGACCGGAGCGGGGAATGCCCATTGGAGACCAGGCGGAGGTGCACGCGCTGGTGGCTGACCCCGCGGCCGGGAACGGAGCGAAAGTAGGTCGGCTGGAAGCCAACGAGGACGCCCCTGCTTCCAGGCCGAACCAAACGGCGGTGCTGGTGCAGCGACCGACCACGCCGTTAAAGGCGGTGATCAAGCTACCCCGCTACACGGGAAAGGGTGAGCTAGAGTCGTACCAAATCCAGGTACGACTCGCGGCTAGCTACAATGGCTGGGACGAGAGCCAGACGGCCACCCACTTAGTGTTAGCCCTGGAGGGCGAGGCCTGCCAGGTACTTCTAGACCTGGACAGCGCCGAACCACTGACGCTACCGGCACTGATGACAGCGCTGGAGCGCCGGTTCGGACAGCGGCAATTCCTGGAGGTGAGCCGGGAGAAGCTCACCACGCGACGGCGGACCGGAGCAGAGAGCCTCGGCGTCCTCGCCGCCGACATCAGGCTGTTAGCTCGCCGCGGCTATCCCCAACTCGACAACGCAGGCCAGCAGGAGCTAGCCTGCCAGACCTTCATACAGGCCCTCACTCCGGAGCGCCTGCAACAACAGGTCCGCATCGCCAAACCAGCGTCCCTGGACACAGCGCTTCGCGAGGCCGAGCGACTGGAGCTCATTCTGGGCACCACACCCAACGGGACCCCGGCTAACGAGCCCCGGGTCCGAGCTGCCGATTGCGAGGAGGTGAGATGGGTCCAGCGGAACCCAGATATACCGCGGCAGCGACAGGAACGGGAGCGACGCTGCTTCCGGTGCGACGAACCGGGGCACCTCGCCCGCGACTGCCCCGCCCCTGCACCAAGAGCAAAAGTTCCGTTTGATGCTCTTTTAAGAGCAGAGGAACAGGCCCACGGGGCCGAGCCCCGTATTGGCAGACTGGGGACGAAGACCGGGCTGTACTTGCCTTGCAGTTTGGACGGACAAGCCTGCTGGGCGCTGGTCGACACCGGAGCCACTATTTCCCTGTTAAGGCCGGGGGTACTTCGGGGTACTAGCGGGCTGCTTTCGGGTGCATGGACCCCTACCTCTACCCAGCTAACCGCCGTCACTGGGCAGAAGATGGGCATGCGTGGTAGTAAGCAATTACAAGTGTGTGCGGGGGCCCAGCGAGTGAAACACGAGTTTTGGTTAGCAGATATAAAAGATGCATGCATTATCGGTTTAGATTTATTAGCCTTGTGGGGAGCTAGCATAAATGTGATAGCCGAAACTATAACTATTGGTACCGAAACGCTGGGCCTCCGATCGAATTGTGAATTAAAAGCAGCCCGCCGAACTAGATGCCCTGAGGTACCCCCCAAACACTGCCGAACTTGCACTGGAGCCGAGCGGCGCGAGCTGAGGACGCCCGTCGACTTGGTGTTCGGAGCCCCGCCCGGACCAACGGAGCACCACCAGTCAGAGGCCGGGTACGCACGGGCCGTGATCGAGCGCCTGGAGACCGCCCACAGCTTTACCCGCCAGGCCCAATCCACCGCAAGTGTTAAGCAGAAGCGAGCGTATGATGTGCGCTGTCGGGGGCAGCCCTTCACCAGCGGAGACAAGGTATGGATCTACTGTCCGATCCGTAAGAAGGGTCTGCCCCCGAAATTGGAGTCGCATTGGCGGGGCCCTGGTGAAGTGGTGGGCCGGCTTAGCGAGGTGGCCTATCGAGTGCGCATGCCCGGCCGAAGGAAACTGGTGGTGCTTCACCGGGACCGTCTAGCTCCTTACCGGCCGCTGTTGGATGGTGTTGAGGAGGGGATGGGCGTCGGCGAGGATCAGCCCGCTTTACGTGCGCCCACCCCTCCTCCACCAGGAAACCCAGCGGCAGCTGAGGGCACGAATCGCCCTTCTCGCCAACGGAGAACTCCTGCCCGTTTCCGGGACTTTGTACGTGAGTGCGGACAGTTAAAGGGGTCGCAAGGGACTGCTGACCCCTTAGGTGGGGGCAGTGTGGCGATCCGGGGCGATTGCGAGTAACGGGGATCGTTGTGCATGTCAACTGTTGTGTTCAAATGTAATGACGTGTGCAGTAGCAATTGGCAGTTGACCTTTGAATGACCAGCAGGAGTTCAACCAGGTCCGCGCTAGAGACCGTTTGTTGATTGACGTATGACAGAGTGAATTACGTGTGATTGGTTGGGGTGAGCTGCAGGGCACCTATCAAGGGCCGCCTTTGTTAAGCAGGTTTATTTGCATAGAGGGGCTATAAAGCTGGCTACGATCCAGCAAGCGATGTCTATTCTAACTGTTAACTGGAGAAGAAGGAACTAAGAGATTGTGCTCTTACTCAATAAACTATTTCCAACAAGAATACCTGACTCCGACTCCATGGCTCGCCACAATATGTTTGCCATGGAATAGGCATACAGTAGCTAGCCTTGCATTCGTTAATGGAAGGAGGTCGGATATTGGGGTGATAAATGTGTCGTTTCCATGTTTTTTACCGACATCAGTGCGTTCAAGTTGCACTAGGAATTTCTTTTTAGCAAACATAGGTAAAACGGCTAACAAGTAGCCTACAACAATAGCCTACAACAATGACGTTTTAACTTGTACTTGTACATATGTTTAATATTCTGTATCGGCAAGTTGGTGGATACAAAAGCATTTCATGTTGAAAAACGTTTCCGACATGGAACCGGGGTGCGTAGCCTAGCTACTGTAAGCGTTACAGACTTCTGGCTAGGCTGGCTAATGCAAAAAAAATGCATAATAATAAAAGGGTCCATAGGTCAAAAACCACATAGCTACCTGTCCCTCAGCGAAGGGTAATGCCGCATTAAATTGCTTTCAGCCACTCCATCAACATCCAGGCGATGTGCGACGGTACATGTAAGGGTACATGTATAAACTATTTGCAATTATCCTGGATCAAGCTATATTTGCCAATAGTTCCTGTAGCCTAATCTTCCGGGGGGACAATCTTCTGTTACAGGACAATGGCTATCTATTGAAAACTTTGCTGATAACACCTAGCCTATCAAGCCTAATGCGTGAATTGTCATTCAATGGAAATCTCATGGACTGCCATAGACTGACATTTGAGTTCTGAAAATGTGCTTCAGATATCACTACAATACAGTTCTCTACATCTAGGCCTACAGTCTGTAAGTAAATAGAATGGTTTTGAATGGGAGTAAAGTTCAAAACCTTATTCAGTGAATATTGCAGTTATTGTTTTTCAAATAACCTAAGGTTTAGATTTTAAGGTTTAATGCATAAGATTTTTTTGATAGCCTATGGTTAAAAAACTGAGATTAATTAAAATTTCACCATTTTAACTGACTTTTAACCTTATTCTTTGTCCTACCCGTGCCAGTGTTAAACTCGAATGTTAAAGATTATTATTGTGTATATTGAAATACATCATAATGCTTAGTCAGAAATTCTATTGATCCATATAGCCTATTCTTTAATCGCACTAAACACGCACGAGCATGTCTGTTTCGCCATCATAAAAGCCAAGGTGCAAAAGCAGGGTTTTAAAGGGAATGGAATATGACATTTTGATTGATTTATTGCATCGTAAGACACACCTATAATTAATGAAGAAGCTAGGTTCAGCCCATTTGCACCTTGCACCGTACAGATTTAGCAGCATCCTTTCACCCGGGCTGGACTGATTTAGCAGGAATACCACAGTGCGCGAGGACTGGCTGCTCTGCCATTTCCCTGCATTTTAGTGAAATGTGATTTCTCTGCGCTCTCAGAGCTCAGAAACGGCGGTGCTTTGTGCCATGTGAAGCGTGAAAGCACCAGAGCTAGCAGCGAGCTGAATTATATCCCCCATAAAAACACATTTACCCAGCATGCCTCTTTATATCCCCCATAAAGACACATTTACCCAGCATGCCTCTTTATATCCCCCATAAAAACACATTTACCCAGCATGCCTCTTTATATCCCCCATAAAAACACATTTACCCAGCATGCCTCTTTATATCCCCCATAAAGACACATTTACCCAGCATGCCTCTTTATATCCCCATAAAAACACATTTACCCAGCATGCCTCTTTATATCCCCCATAAAAACACATTTACCCAGCATGCCTCTTTATATCCCCATAAAAACACATTTACCCAGCATGCCTCTTTATATCCCCCATAAAGACACATTTACCCAGCATGCCTCTTTATATCCCCCATAAAGACACATTTACCCAGCATGCCTCTTTATATCCCCCATAAAGACACATTTACCCAGCATGCCTCTTTATATCCCCCATAAAGACACATTTACCCAGCATGCCTCTTTATATCCCCCATAAAGACACATTTACCCAGCATGCCTCTTTATATCCCCCATAAAGACACATTTACCCAGCATGCCTCTTTATATCCCCATAAAGACACATTTACCCAGCATGCCTCTTTATATCCCCATAAAAACACATTTACCCAGCATGCCTCTTTATATCCCCCATAAAGACACATTTACCCAGCATGCCTCTTTATATCCCCATAAAAACACATTTACCCAGCATGCCTCTTTATATCCCCCATAAAAACACATTTACCCAGCATGCCTCTTTATATCCCCCATAAAGACACATTTACCCAGCATGCCTCTTTATATCCCCATAAAAACACATTTACCCAGCATGCCTCTTTATATCCCCCATAAAGACACATTTACCCAGCATGCCTCTTTATATCCCCATAAAAACACATTTACCCAGCATGCCTCTTTATATCCCCCATAAAAACACATTTACCCAGCATGCCTCTTTATATCCCCCATAAAGACACATTTACCCAGCATGCCTCTTTATATCCCCATAAAGACACATTTACCCAGCATGCCTCTTTATATCCCCCATAAAGACACATTTACCCAGCATGCCTCTTTATATCCCCCATAAAGACACATTTACCCAGCATGCCTTTTTATATCCCCCATAAAAACACATTTACCAAGCATGCCTTTTTATATCCCCCATAAAAACACATTTACCCAGCATGCCTTTTTATATCCCCATAAAAACACATTTACCCAGCATGCCTCTTTATATCCCCATAAAAACACATTTACCCAGCATGCCGTTTTATATCCCCCATAAATACACATTTACCCAGCATGCCTCTTTATATCCCCCATAAAAACACATTTACCCAGCATGCCTTTTTATATCCCCCATAAAAACACATTTACCCAGCATTCCTCTTTATATTTCTCATAAAGACACATTTACCCAGCATGCCTCTTTGCTTTGTGACAGGCCAAAGCTGGGCAGGATACTGAGGCCTACATGTTTTATATGCTCCACATGCTTTAAGCTGGAGAAAATATAACGTGTGTGCGTGCGTGTGTGCATGCGCGTACGTGTGTGCATGTGTGTGTGCGTGTGCGTGTGCGTGTGCGCGTGCATTTAAGGGACTCCCCCACGCGCGGTCTCATGACTGTGACCTCACTCCTAAAACATGCAGGAATCACACATGGGGGCTCCACATTTGGTAATGAAAGTTTCAGATACCTTGTCTCTGCCAATTTAGGTTTTTCTGCACATTTTTCAGTTGAGTTTAAATAATTTATGAAAGGCTTTTCTATTAAAGAAAAGAAAGGACTGGAACAGAGGGGGTTTAAAACTGCCCCCTGATCCCTGGAGCATCAGTAGGTCAGCCTGGGTGTCGCCCCGCTGTCTGCGACTCACGAGTAAGCAGGGCCCTTATGGAGGGTCCTCGAGTAGAGTGGATCAGAAGCTCTCCATGTCTTCAGCCTGACCCTTTTAACACCGCTGTGCTACTTAAACAGCCTGCTTTAGAAAGGCAGCAGGAGCCAGTGCATAAGAGACTATTGAATATTTCAACACAGTTTTTATCCCCCTAGATGAACTTCAAAGGTAGTGTGCAGGTGTGCCAAACGCTAAATCCATTCATCCCATACATAATTTATTCCTTAAAATGTATATTTATGATAATCAATTCAGCATGTGCCTGAGAATCTATAAAATGTATTTGTATTTTAATTTATTTAAGGTAAAAAAAAGTTTGATTTTATTCACAAAACATAAGGTGATGCATATGAAGGTCAGTTGTTATAAGCTGGTTATAATGTTAATGTATGCCTATGGCAACATTATAAATGCTACATAAGTGTAAGATTAGCAGCTGAATAGCCTGAGAGGAGCCTCAGGTAAGGCAGAGTCTGGACGGGGTTAAGTACATAACACTGGAATAAAATAAAGTCTTGTTTTAAATGTAGCTTATTCCCTTCAAGTTACGGCCTTATTTGACTTATTTGTAAAATCCAGGGGCCACAAAGTAAAAGTCCTGCCATGTGTTTCTTCCACTCATTAACTCATTGTACTAATCAGTTCCACCACCTGGCTGAAGACTTGTGCTAATTAGGAAATGCAGGTGACTGGAACAAAATCCTGGGGAGGACTTTTACTTTCTGAACCTGGATTTTACATCTCTGCTTATTTGCATATAATGCTAATAGATTGAGCTTCCAAGAAACATTGTGGCTCAAACAGGTTCATGTTCTGCATTTCATCAAGTGTGTGTGTGTGTATGTGTGTGTGTGTGTGTGTGTGTGTGTATATGTGTGTGTGTGTGTGTGTGTGTGTGTGTATGTGTGTGTATGTGTGTGTGTGTGTGTGAGTGTGTGTGTGTGTGTGTGTGTGAGAGTGTGTGTGTGTATATATGTGTGTGTGTGTGAGTGTGAGTGTGTATGAGTGTGTGTATATGTGTGTGTGTGTGTGTGAGTGTGTGTGTGCGTGTGTGTGTGTATATGTGTGTGTGTGTGTGTGTATATGTGTGTATATGTGTGTGTGTGTGTGTGTATATGTGTGTATATGTGTGTGTGTGTGTGTATATGTGTGTATATGTGTGTGTGTGTGTGTGTGTATATGTGTGTATATGTGTGTGTGTGTGTGTGTGTGTATATGTGTGTATATGTGTGTGTGTGTGTGTGTGTGTGTGTGTGTGTGTATATGTGTGTGTGAGTGTGTGTGTGTGTGTGTGTGTGTATATGTGTGTATATGTGTGTGTGTGTGTGTGTATATGTGTGTATATGTGTGTGTGTGTGTGTGTGTGTGTTTTTATGTCATATTTATGTATTTTTCTGTGCAAATACCTTTGCTTCTATGCAGATTTTTGATGGTTTTTACTGTAATAATTACAGTCACTTTGACCCCATCTTTTCTGACCTATCGCTCACCATCGCCTCGCCTGGCCACACGTGTCCCTTTTTACTATGGCATGCCTGTATTGGGTTTCCAACAACGCTAAGCTGACATGCACACTAATGAACACTCCAGGCAGGGCCAACATTGTGTTATCAGCACATTTCAAGTGTATGACCCAAGCCAGGTTAACCAATTTCATTTTTGTTCCTTAAATAAAAGTCACATTGCACGTATGCTTCAATCAAATTCTGGAGTGAAAATAAGCAGGGAACTGTTATGGCCTTTTTAAAATATCAACGATCACCTTGAAAAACAAGCCAAGTGTGTCTCAAGTGTGTCTCAAGTGTGTCTCAAGTGTGTCTCAAGTGCATCTCAAGTGTGTCTCAAGTGTGTCTCAAGTGTGTCTCAAGTGTGTCTCAAGTGTGTCTCAAGTGTGTCTCATGTGTGTCTCAAGGCACATTTTTTAAATCTTGAATTTTTAATCGCCATCCCTACTTCCTAAGGCAAGCTAGCCCAAGTGCTCATGGGATATCAAAATATGTCTGGAATAATCCCCAAAGTAATCCTGTTTAACTGCTTTTTCATTGACACTGGAACAAATAAGACCATCCCCACACAAACTCAGCCAATAGCTATATTACTGGAACAAATAAGGCCATCCCCACACAAACTCAGCCAATAGCTATATTACTGGAACAAATAAGGCCATCCCCGCACAAACTCAGCCAATAGATATATTACTGGAACAAATAAGGCCATCCCCACACAAACTCAGCCAATAGCTATATTACTGGAACAAATAAAGCCATCCCCACACAAACTCAGGCAATAGCTATATTACTGGAGCAAATAAGACCATCCCCACACAAACTCAGCCAATAGCTATATTACTGGAACAAATAAGACCATCCCCACACAAACTCAGCCAATAGCTATATTACTGGAACAAATAAGGCCATCCCCACACAAACTCAGCCAATAGCTATATTACTGGAACAAATAAGACCGTCCCCACACAAACTCAGCCAATAGCTATATTACTGGAACAAATAAGACCATCCCCACACAAACTCAGCCAATAGCTATATTACTGGAACAAATAAGACCGTCCCCACACAAACTCAGCCAATAGCTATATTACTGGAACAAATAAGATCGTCCACACACAAACTCAGCCAATAGCTATATTACTGGAACAAATAAGACCGTCCCCACACAAACTCAGCCAATAGCTATATTACTGGAACAAATAAGATCGTCCCCACACAAACTCAGCCAATAGCTATATTACTGGAACAAATAAGACCATCCCCACACAAACTCAGCCAATAGCTATATTACTGGAACAAATAAGACCATCCCCACACAAACTCAGCCAATAGCTATATTACTGGAACAAATAAGACCGTCCCCACACAAACTCAGCCAATAGCTATATTACTGGAACAAATAAGACCATCCCCACACAAACTCAGCCAATAGCTATATTACTGGAACAAATAAGATCGTCCCCACACAAACTCAGCCAATAGCTATATTACTGGAACAAATAAGACCATCCCCACACAAACTCAGCCAATAGCTATATTACTGGAACAAATAAGACCATCCCCACACAAACTCAGCCAATAGCTATATTACTGGAACAAATAAGACCATCCCCACACAAACTCAGCCAATAGCTATATTACTGGAACAAATAAGACCATCCCCACACAAACTCAGCCAATAGCTATATTACTGGAACAAATAAGACCATCCCCACACAAACTCAGATAATAATTATTTAGCTGTTTTTGTGGAATTATTGCATTTCTCTTTCTATGTAATAATGAATGCTTTATATAAATACATTTTTTTAAATCCCTTAAGATTTGTCCTTTGAGAAGAAGGCGTGTGTGGTGTGAATTATTAACTACAAATCAAAGTCACAGAGCCATGCCCTTCATAATGGCCTTAGTTCTCACATCCGATAGTAATTTCATCAATAATTTACCGCATGAATCCCAAATTGCCATTTTCACATATTTACAGAAGCAAGTTCTAAACCACATACAGTATGTAAAAAGAAAGAACATGCTTCAGATAATATGCAATCATATGGCCATAGATATAGATCCATAGATAATGAGGTTTACTCAGGTAATGCACGCTCATATGACCATAGATATAATGAAATGTCTTTAGATAATGATGTTTACTCAGGTAATGCACGCTCATATGACCATAGATATAATGAAATGTCTTTAGATAATGATGTTTACTCACACAGCACTTGATGTGATCTATGTAGCTGCTCATACAAATCAAAACACCCGCAGAAAACCAGTCAGTAAATGAATCAGACAAACAGCCGTAGAAAACCAGTCAGTAAATGAATCAGACAAACAGCCGTAGAAAACCAGTCAGTAAATGAATCAGACAAACAGTCGTAGAAAACCAGTCAGTAAATTAATCAGACAAACAGCCGTAGAAAACCAGTCAGTAAATTAATCAGACAAACAGCCATAGAAAACCAGTCAGTAAATTAATCAGACAAACAGCCATAGAAAACCAGTCAGTAAATTAATCAGACAAACAGCCGTAGAAAACCAGTCAGTAAATTAATCAGACAAACAGCCATAGAAAACCAGTCAGTAAATGAATCAGACAAACAGCCATAGAAAACCAGTCAGTAAATTAATCAGACAAACAGCCGTAGAAAACCAGTCAGTAAATTAATCAGACAAACAGTGTAATCCACTCACAGAGGAGGAAGAAACAAACAGTGAGTCTGTAAAATAAACTAGACGCTTTTTCATACATTATAAAATGCTGTCATTAAAGTTTAGCATTTCTACAAGGGATCAATAGAGGGGACCTCAAAATATATGTCAGGTCCAGTCCTATCCAGTCGCAGGTGGAAATGCTAAATCTCACAAAGGAATGCTGTCAACTAGTTCAGCAGGTTGTTTGGTAGAAGAAAAAACTCTGGAGGTGTTCAGGATTTGGCTTAACACAATGCTTACCACGGTGCTAGGTAGTCCCGAGACCAAAGGCAACATTACAAGCCCAGATGGGCTGAATGACCTGTTTATTATTAGCAAACATTCTCATGTTCCTATTCGCTCGGTTCATCTGGCTTCCTCTTTCTGTTGAGTGATCCTGGAGCGCCGAGTTAGGGTAGTCCCTGAATATGTATGAATATGTATGCTCACTGCACGTTGCTGGGGAGGGACAGGAGGAGGGGACAGGAGGAGGGGACAGGACGATGTGCAGCTTGCCGGCTGTGAGCCTCATTACTGATTAAAGATCATCCATCGCTGGGCCCAATTAGCACTGCTACTCCAAACTCTACAGACTGGCATCAGACCTGAGCTCCTCTCTGTGTTAGAGACAGTATGCTGCATCTCCTCCTCTCTGTGTTAGAGACAGTATGCTGCATCTCCTTCTCTCTGTGTTAGAGACAGTATGCTGCATCTCCTCCTCTCTGTGTTAGAGACAGTATGCTGCATCTCCTTCTCTCTGTGTTAGAGACAGTATGCTGCATCTCCTCCTCTCTGTGTTAGAGACAGTATGCTGCATCTCCTCCTCTCTGTGTTAGAGACAGGACACTGTGCCTCCTTCTCTCTGTATTAGAGACAGGACACTGCGCCTCCTTCTGTCTGTGTTAGAAACAGGACACCATGCCTCCTCCTCTCTGTGTTAGAGACAGGACACTGCGCCTCCTCCTCTCTGTATTAGAGACAGGACACTGTGCCTCCTTCTCTCTGTATTAGAGACAGGACACTGCGCCTGCTCCTCTTTGTGTTAGAGACAGGACACTGCACCTCCTTCTCTCTGTATTAGAGACAGGACACTGCACCTCCTTCTCTCTGTGTTAGAGACAGGACACTGCGCCTCCTTCTCTCTGTGTTAGAGACAGTATGCTGCATCTCCTCCTCTCTGTGTTAGAGACAGTATGCTGCATCTCCTCCTCTTTGTGTTAGAGACAGTATGCTGCATCTCCTTCTTTCTGTGTTAGAGACAGGACACCGTGCCTCCTCCTCTTTGTGTTAGAGACAGGACACTGCGCCTCCTTCTGTCTGTGTTAGAAACAGGACACCATGCCTCCTCCTCTCTGTGTTAGAGACAGGACACTGCGCCTCCTCCTCTCTGTATTAGAGACAGGACACTGTGCCTCCTTCTCTCTGTATTAGAGACAGGACACTGCGCCTCCTCCTCTTTGTGTTAGAGACAGGACACTGCACCTCCTTCTCTCTGTGTTAGAGACAGGACACTGCGCCTCCTCCTCTCTGTATTAGAGACAGGACACTGCGCCTCCTTCTCTCTGTATTAGAGACAGGACACCATGCCTCCTCATCTCTGTGTTAGAGACAGGACACTGCGCCTCCTCCTCTCTGTATTAGAGACAGGACACTGTGCCTCCTTCTCTCTGTATTATAGACAGGACACTGTGCCTCATTCTTTCTGTATTAGAGACAGGACACTGTGCCTCCTCCTCTCTGTGTTAGAGACAGGACACTGCGTCTCCTTCTCTCTGTATTAGAGACAGGACACTGTGCCTCCTCCTCTTTGTGTTAGAGACAGGACACTGCGCCTCCTTCTCTCTGTGTTAGAGACAGGACACTGTGCCTCCTTCTCTCTGTATTATAGACAGGACACTGCGCCTCCTTCTTTCTGTATTAGAGACAGGACACTGCGCCTCCTCCTCTCTGTGTTAGAGACAGGACACTGCGCCTCCTTCTCTCTGCATTAGACACAGTAGTCATAGGTTGTTTTCAGCGTTTTACAGGAATAATGATTGACAAGTTGTCCACACTCTCTACTCTTTGCCTCTTAAGCTCAATATTGAAACAGAAAAAGTTATTTTGGAGTCATGAGATACGGTGACTTGCTGGTTTTCATTTTCATGTCTTAAGTCCTGAGGAGGATTTGTGTGGCCTTTGCTTGCTGACTAAGGGAAGAGAAGAAAGAAAAATTAGAAAAGGGGTCAGGATGTTGCTGTTTAAAACAGACCCGGGTCAGCCTGGGACAGGCCTGAGACAGAGGGAGGGTCAGACCCAGTTCAGCCGGGGACAGGCCTGAAAGCTCATTAAAGTATAATATACACATAAATAATAAAATTAAAATATAATATACATATAAATAAATTAATTATACATTTAAAAAAATGCTAAATAGCTGTTTTGGAAAAGTATCTCATACAATAAGCTCCCTGATTAGCTCTCGGCTGCTGAAACCTTGACAATCAAAGATAGATAACATGGAGAAAGTGTCTCATCTACAGTTATTTTTTAAATGATGTGTTACTGTGCGAGACGGTACTTTGAAAGTTACAGAGTCATCAACTGTTGACAAAAATCTCCAGATTACTTGCTGGGATCATCACTGATTATCCATCAATAATATATTCATGAAGATTGATCATACTGTAAAAACAAAGCCTTGCCTTTATTTTATGGATAACTGAGTCTGTGGCGATGTTGAAATAGCCCATACTGAGTCTGTGGCGACGTTGAAATAGCCCATATTCATTGAAGTTCTATATACTGTATTTTATATGAAATAGGCAGAAGACATTAACATACCATTTTATTACTTACTTTTAAAAAATATACTTTTAAAGTATTTTATGTTACCTTTTTGTATCTTAATATATCCACAATTGTATCAAATATTATTATTATTATTATTATTATTATTATTATTATTATTATTATTATTGAAGTGGCTTTCCCAGTTTAGTTTTATTGAACATAATAAATTATTCCATCCAAATCAGGATGGTCAGGTTTGTAATCTATTCTGGTCAGAGGCTGGAATTCTGAGCTTTTATTCATTCAAACACTGAGAAAGAAAACCGAGCAATCTATAACAATTAAAGAATGTGGAAATAACAAGCTTTCTTTTTTTTAAAATAACACTCAAAATAAATGTTGCAACTCTTGATTTGTACAGATAGTTACAGTTAAACCGGCCAACGCAGAGGAGAGCGATAGAAGAGCGGAAAGCCGGGAGTTTATGGAGAGAATTCCTTCTCTAATTTAGCTCAGATAACTGTTATTTTCACCAATTCTGCAATGTAGTCTCGCCCCTGTCACTGCTTGGGGCCATACACTACATACTAAAACATTGCTGTGCATGGCTGGACTACCACCCCCTGCTGGAGAACAGAGAGCATAGCTTCACAATGAATGATAATTATGTTCAGAGCCTTCCCCTGCTGACCAACTGATAAAATGATTGAGTAAATTCTTCTCTGAAAACATATGCAGTCCCTCTTAAAAGAGAATTATTAACGGTAAGTAAATTCCAAGCTAAATGTTTTTTCTGACCTGATGCTAAATGGGCGTGTTCCATTCATTATGATGTCACAATGACATCAGCAATAAGGAATCACTGGACAGCTGGGCCTATATTCATGAAGCCACACAAAGTGGTAGTACTGATCCAGAATCAGTTTCCAGTGACCGCATCCTAACCTTATCTATGATGAACTAAATACCGAAATTCACACAGGCAGGGCTCTGGGCCTTATTATCTTTTTCACCTGATTCTTTAAGGCATGACCACGCAGGGGGGGGGGGGGAAATATATATATATAAAATATATTTCCAGTATAAAAACAATATTGGCATCCATTATTCATGCATTTACCATATACTGTATATTGCAAAGCCTTTTTCTGTCATAAAAGGCACATTTTGTGCTCTCTAAATATGAGATTAATGTACTGTCTCATATATTTGTGATATTTACCTTATGTACATTAATTCTGTTAGTAATACATTTTAAAACATACTTTATTCATATATACTGTTGTATGGTTATATCTGAGTCTACAAGGCACCACTAATTCAGCAGTGGAAGTCCAAGTGATCTTCAGAAACACACAGAATGAAAAGGACTGTTTTGTGTTGCTTGAATAGCATGTAATAGCAGAGTTGAATGTCGGAAAAGTGTTATTTACTGTTGTAAATAAAGGACAGTCAGGTGTAAGTGGTCCTGTTATGTTTTACGGATCAGTGTGGATAGCACACTAAGGTGTTTGATGTATTGGTATTAATGTATGGATATGAATGTTTTGATATTAAATTAAAATGAGCAGGTGACCCTCTCTGAGGTCAGTTCGAAGCTCCCATGTCACCTGGCATTGCAGCTCGCTGTTGAGCCGCGACTCTAAGCAAAACCTCCAAAGCACTTTTCTTTATCCCCTGTATCCTGCCTGAAAGGCCCTCATCACTTCCCACCACCACCGTCAGTCCTCCCTTCCTTCTTGTTTGTCTAGCCATAATGGCGCACCATAAATTGCCTGTGCCAATGTGTCCGAGCAGGAAAGAGATGAAACGCACGGGGAACAGAAGGCTTGCCTTGTCTTCAAATTGCCATCGATTGCGCTGTTGAACTCTCTCCTCGGGAGGTTAAGATTTTAGAGCCTGAAGCTGAGAAGCTTCTAAAAGTTTTGGTTGTGGCCAACGATTCGGGAAAAAAAAAAATGCGAAGAGATTGGCACCGCTCCTTAATCAGCCGGGCGATGCCGATCCACCGCTCCTTAATCAGCCGGGCGATGCCGATCCACCGCTCCTTAATCAGCCGGGCGATGCCGATCCACCGCTCCTTAATCAGCCGGGCGATGCCGATCCACCGCTCCTTAATCAGCCGGGCGATGCCGATCCACCGCTCCTTAATCAGCCGGGCGATGCCGATCCACCGCTCCTTAATCAGCCGGGCGATGCCGATCCACCGCTCCTTAATCAGCCGAGCGATGCCGATCCACCGCTCCTTAATCAGCCGGGCGATGCCGATCCACCGCTCCTTAATCAGCCGGGCGATGCCGATCCACCGCTCCTTAATCAGCTGGGCGATGCCGATCCACCGCTCCTTAATCAGCCGGGCGATGCCGATCCACCGCTCCTTAATCAGCCGGGCGATGCCGATCCACCGCTCCTTAATCAGCCGGGCGATGCCGATCCACCGCTCCTTAATCAGCCGGGCGATGCCGATCCGTCAAAGACGGGGGCTGGATTTTTCAGACGCTAACGAGAGCTCGGAGTAACCTTGCATGAGAAGTTGAGCCCCGAGGTTGTTTCCACGCTGGGGAAAATAAAGTACTGCTGCTCGATTCTCGGCCCATGCTGTCGTCAGCCCCAGGGAGCGTGTGTGTGTGGGGGGGGGGGGAGGGGAGTCTTCCTCTGTCGGCCGAGTGTGGGGTGATGAAGAGCGGAGTCTTTCTACGTCTGCCTCATGCAGAGAGTGATGAAGGCGTAAATCAGCCCTGATTGCATTTATCTGTTTATTTTTGTTCTCTGTCTGAAAAATAAGAATTTGATTCATCACATTTAATGTCCTTTAGCTACGTCTTTCAACACAACTCATTGACTAATTGAGTGGACATGGCAAAGCTGGCTCTCCTCTGAGTGACGCCACAACAGTGAGTGATTGCTTACGCTGGAACAATGTAACCTGGTGCTCCTTCCACTCCAGCGTAATGTGTTCAAAAAGCACCCATCAGGTCTGCTGGATTTAATCATAGGGACAAATGGATGTCTGAATGAACAAAACTAAATTGCATTATGAGCTAAAACATTTTTTCCAGTGGCGTATTTCTTAGAGCACATTAATAAGTGCTGTGTTCACTGTAGGGTCCCGTGTAATGCAGCACTGTGTTCATTTTAACACTCGGTTCTACTGCAGTCATGGTTCTGACGTATAAATATCTACTGTTGCATAACAGAACCTGCTTTGGGGTCCCGATGGACGAGCTACCGCCACTCAGAAACGTCTCGAGTCTCCGAAAGAGACGTCTGCCGCTAACCGAGATTCGCCCACCTGAGATCACTGAACGCGAAACTACAAAGAACCGCCAGAGATGACTCCCTCACTGCAACACAGCAGCACATTATGGAGGGTAACATGCGAATAGGCCGCTCCCCAGTTCCACCGCCCTGTCTGGAGATGTGCGTCTCGTCACCATGAAAAGAACACGGGACACAGACAAGAACACGGGATGCAGACGGGCACCCCGCGCTCAAGGCGCTACCATATTACTATCCAATTTCAGCTGCCAATCGAGCGTGTGGAGAGCTGAGGGTCATGTGTTCTGGATCAGAGAGATGGCAGGGCACTGCATAGTAGCCTAGTTCATTAGAGTAATGTTCACTAAGATAATATAGTGGCCTAGTTAATTAGAGTAGTGTTCACTAAGAGGATATAGTGGCCTAGTTCATTAGAGTAGTGTTCACTAAGAGGATATAGTGGCCTAGTTCATTAGAGTAGTGTTCACTAAGAGGATATAGTGGCCTAGTTCATTAGAGTAGTGTTCACTAAGATAATATAGTGGCCTAGTTCATTAGAGTAGTGTTCACTAAGAGAATATAGTGGCTTAGTTCATTAGAGTAGTGTTCACTAAGAGAATATAGTGGCCTAGTTCATTAGAGTAGTGTTCACTAAGATAATATAGTGGCCTAGTTCATTAGAGTAGTGTTCACTAAGAGAATATAGTGGCCTAGTTCATTAGAGTAGTGTTCACTAAGAGGATATAGTGGCCTAGTTCATTAGAGTAGTGTTCACTAAGAGGATATAGTGGCCTAGTTCATTAGAGTAGTGTTCACTAAGAGAATATAGTGGCCTAGTTCATTAGAGTAGTGTTCACTAAGAGGATATAGTGGCCTAGTTCATTAGAGTAGTGTTCACTAAGAGGATATAGTGGCCTAGTTCATTAGAGTAGTGTTCACTAAGAGGATATAGTGGCCTGGGTTGGGGTCAGGGTCAGGTGGGAGAGAGGAAGAAATGGACTCATATTCTGTCGCATGGTGATGCATAATGTTCTAAACAGTATGGAGTCTAAAAACCCGCTACGTACTCTCTTGGCAAACTTATTAAATCTCTGTTCTCTTGTTAAACATGGATTTCAGTGCATTACTCAAGCAATGGGTTTTACCAGGAAGTTGGAGTTTCCCGAGTGCACTGGGGCATGTTGTCGTAGTGACAGGGGCATGTTGCCGTAGTGACAGGGGCATCTCCGCCCCTCATAGGGGTAAGCAGGTCACAGTGATGTTTGTGTGTTTTAAGCTCATTTTGAGTTAATACCCAGAGGCCACGCAGAGCAGAGCTGTGGCTATGATCTGGGTCAGTGGCCACTAAAAACCATCAGTGGAGATGGTGAGGACATCCGTGCTTTAACTACACAGCTATGGATGCTTTGGTCAAGCCTTTTGTGTGACTGTGTGTGTGTGTGTGCCTGTGTGTGTGTGTGTGTATGTGTGTTTGCATGCATGTGTGTATGCAAGTGTGTGTATGCGCGCATGTTTGTGTGTGAGTGCACATGAGGTAGCAGATTCAATTTGCTTATTATTATCTAATTAAATTATGATTTATAGCTACAAAATGATCAAATAATTTTCATCAGCTTTCTAAACAATAACCCAGTTCTCCTTTCCGGTCTTCCATTATCTTTGGTTAAACTTACATATAATTTGAAAATCAGAAGACAAAAAATCTGAAAGGCAGCCGAAGTGATCTACAGTAAGGGTACAGGTGTGCAGAGATCATTATTTCTACAGGATAAGGTTATGTGAAGAGTAAACTACACTTTTCTTTGTTAAGCACCTTCAAAGAGCCAGGTCTGCTGCCTCAGGTATCTGCTGCAAGAAAACATTTCTATCCTGGGAAGTAATACTAGCAAACTATTCAAAGTGCTTTGATTATAGAGTTCTGTCTGCTGAATGCATCGTTTGAAATGAAGCTTTAGAAAGTCCCAACTCATACCGTTGTTCAGTATTGCTTATGTTAGTTTTTTAATATTTAGAAAAGTAATTTTGGAGGTTTAATATGCTGTAGTGCAAAAAAAAAAAAAGACGCCCCCTGCTTAATGATTCTGTTTTGCCATAATATTGTAAGCTCTTGAATTGTGTATACTCCTGTCATGTATAATAGGTTTGTGCGCAATATCTGGGTATATCCCTGCATGTATAATGGTGTCGGTGATCCATTCGTGCAACTTATTATTATTATGATTTTAGCCAACAAGTACAGCTTGTTTTGTTAACTCAAATTTGTTATGTATTCATCATGTTGCCCAAAGGTTGACTCAAAAAGGCTGTGGGAAACATGACCTAATGTTTTTAAATTAGGGGAGCCATTTCTTTTTTTACAGTGCAGTGGAAATGAGGTAGCTAGGTAACATTGAGGTGACAGAAGAGTATCACATGTCATTGGCAGATATAGTGGCTATCCTTAGAGCCATGTGTTCATGTCTGCAGAGGACTTAGTGGATGTGGTTATTGTCAATGACTGTTTCTGCTGCACACTTGAGCAGCACTAAGACAGGAGGTCTTCTGGCTGCCAAATCGTAACTGCTTCATTCAGAAGGCTGTTTCCAGGCAACCGGATGGTCTTGACAGTGATAGTGGTGATGTTTCATTAGGAAGGCTGTTTCCAGGCAACCTGGATGATCCTAGTGTGGAGGAAGTGGTGGTGATGGAGGTGATAAACAGCAGGAAGTGAGAGTACAGTCCTGGCAAAGCGCAATGATTCATGGTCTCACAGGAAGTGTCGTCATGGTGCTGATATATAGGGCTTTGGCCCTGCGGACTCGCCAGGTTAGAAAGCAGCACTGCCAGAGGGCAAGCTACCCATCGCTGGCTTCAGCTGGGATTCCAGCTACATTTATCACTCAATGTGTAAAATATAGGTGTCATTCTCAAACAGTTTGGCGAGTTAATTTTGGTAAAGAATAAGCAGATTTAGAGAAATATAATTTGGTTTTAGTCTGGGCTGCTACTTTCCAGCGATAAGTAGAGGTATGTGGGGTATGTTCTTCACCAGGTTAAATGCCCTCATCAATCCCCCAGGCTGGAGCCTCTGTGTGGTTAATAAGGTCATTATTACTTTATATATTTATGCTCTTTCACATTCAGTAGTGATGGTACACATACTTGAATTAGAGAGAAGTGCAATAATCTCAGTCAATATCAGGCTGTACATGATTGGTATGTGGGCACAAATGTTCGCTCTGAGGGTTGAGCATACTACCTTGATCATATCGTATGTCACATTAGAGAACAGCATTTAACTTCTGTTTATAAAGATGCCCTTTCAATACAGTACTTAAATTAAGTTATTTACATAAATGTTAATATAAAATACCGTTAGATTACAGTATTTCACCAACACACAGGAGAAAATGTAAATGAGAGAAGTTTAGATATCACAGCTTCTGACAAGTGTCATAACACTGTCATAACATATGCAGAAATGATTGTATTACTGATTTGGTTATTTAGGGTTTGTCAAATGTCTTGATCACATTATGACAGTGTTATGACCTGTCTTATAAGGTCATACGTTATACGTTTAAAATGTGGTATGTCATACTTATGACAGTAATGTGTGAGCATTGTGGTGTAGAGCTCAGGTAAAGTGTTATACGTGGGCTGTTATAATATGCAGAGTGAGTAAGGAGAGGTGATGTAACATTTGTGTTGTCATTGTTAATATTACTTGTACTTATGTAAACATTAAGCATTTTTTATTCGGATCTCAGCGGCACGATTTTGGGCACTGAGTGGATGTTCTCCTGAATGTACGTTTAGAAATTCCCTGATTGAAAAGGTCTTTGTAAGGGTCTATTCAGAACCATCTTCAATCTTAAATTACTGCACATCCCTGGGGAAGAACAGTGTAATATTTGTCTCTTTTCTGTAACCTAAATTCCTTTTTAAACAGAGACATCTGTTGTAGATCCAAACACCAATGTTTGTACATTTGGAGTAATAATTACATAATTAACCTATTTTGCACTCCACTTAAGGCTGGATCATACATACAATTAGATAAGCAGGACAGTATTTTTTATTTATTTTCCATCTTAGAGAGAGATATAGCCTGAAAGATTTGTCTCATTTATGTTTGTGTTCATTTACATTTTACAGTATATGAACCATCTGATTAGTTTATTAAAGCATGATTTTCTATTACTATAAAATAGGCAGCAAAATTGTTTTACAAGTCCATTGTTATTTAGAAAATTGTATCTGTGATAATAACATGAAATTGCTTTTGATAGCAGTTTCACTGAAGGCTTCAGGCCCCATCTGTACACATGCAGACGACATCGTCTTTAGTCGAGCGAGCAGAAATCTAATAACCAGTCTGTGAAATGGGGAAAGCAGAATTATCACTGACTTATACAATTCTGAGCACAATAAATAACGTGTCAAAAACTCTGACCAAAACACAACATGAAAACACAGGTTTCTTATTCGCTCATAATGGTTTCTATGTTTTTAATGATCTTTGATGCTCACTGTTTTATCAAAATGGCGAGTCACATTTTTAATTTTTTTTCAAAAGAGGGCTCCAAGAGAGAAGAATGTTATGGAGAATTGTACAGGACGGCAGTGAGCTCTTCACATGCCCCCTGAGCACAATGCTTCACCTGCACGGCTCTAGTACATATCCAGCTGTAATCATGGGCCGTATGCAAATAATGTACATCTGCAGGTAAATGGAAATAGACGTGTCCTTGTGATGTGTGGCTCTGTGGCCTGGACCAGTGATCGTACGCGCTTTCAATCATCAGTATTCTACAAAAGGGATGTAAACGGCCAAATTTGCGCCACAAACTGAGCAGCAGAGAAGTTTAACTGAACAAATGTCCAGGATGTTCATAAATTATAACCACACCCACTCTCAGACCTGTGGAGTGAATCTATTCTGGTTTAGCCAAGGTTCAGGTTTGGTGGAATCTATTCTGGTTTAGCTAAGTTCAGGTTTGGTGGAATCTATTCTGGTTTAGCCAAGTTCAGGTTTGGTGGAATCTATTCTGGTTTAGCCAAGTTCAGGTTTGGTGGAATCTATTCTGGTTTAGCCAAGTTCAGGTTTGGTGGAATCTATTCTGGTTTAGCCAAGGTTCAGGTTTGGTGGAATCTATTCTGGTTTAGGCAGTGGTTTGGTGATTCAGTTGCTAAAGGCTGTTTCTGGAAGAAACGTGTCCAGGTTTTGTAGCCGACCTCAGAGGGGATCAAATATCCCTGCAGACACTGTGGTCCTCCAGGATCAGGCTACAGACACTGTGGTCCTCCAGGATCAGGCTACAGACACTGTGGTCCTCCAGGATCAGGCTACAGACACTGTGGTCCTCCAGGATCAGGCTACAGACACTGTGGACCTCCAGGATCAGGCTACAGACACTGTGGTCCACCAGGAGCAGGCTACAGACACTGTGGTCCTCCAGGATCAGACTACAGACACTGTGGTCCTCCAGGATCAGGCTACAGACACTGTGGTCCTCCAGGATCAGACTACAGACACTGTGGTCCTCCAGGATCAGACTACAGACACTGTGGTCCTCCAGGATCAGACTACAGACACTGTTGTCCTCCAGGATCAGGCTACAGACACTGTGGTCCTCCAGGATCAGGCTACAGACACTGTGGTCCTCCAGGATCAGGCTACAGACACTGTGGTCCTCCAGGATCAGGCTACAGACACTGTGGTCCTCCAGGATCAGGCTACAGACACTGTGGTCCTCCAGGATCAGGCTACAGACACTGTGGTCCTCCAGGATCAGGCTACAGACACTGTGGTCCTCCAGGATCAGGCTACAGACACTGTGGTCCTCCAGGATCAGGCTAGTTGTCCTTCAAGTACAGAGGTTAACCAGTCTTTTGGTTTATAAAGTCCTGTGAATACATTTTATTTAACATTTACTGTCTGTACATTTTCTGATTTGATGTTTTTGAATTGTTGATGGGCATTCATGTAGAATTCACTTGTTTTTTATGAGTTGTTGTGGGTTCTTATTTTACCAAAACAGTGATACGCCAGTCCTATTTGAACATAAAAACTAGTAAATGTCATGTGTTTATGTGTGCTATTTATGTATGACAGTATTCACATATGCACATAGGTATGTGCATGCACATGTGTTAGTATTTTCATTGACGTAAATAGGATTATATTTTCCACTTCCCAAACTGTGACTATACTGGCACCACTGAAGTGCTGGTTGACTAAGTTACTTTAGTTGCTGATGTCGGAGGAACCAATGAGAACTCTTCTCATCAAGACTTGCCCCTCCCTAAATTCCCAGCCAATCAGGAGGTGAGGATTGAATCATTGCCAGTTTAACAGCTTGTTTCCGCTCAGCAAGAAAAGATTAAGAAAGTGTGAAGTTCACCTTCTTCAGAGACGTAGCACTTTCCCCCAGATCCAAAAGCAGCATCTCTGCTGTGAACTCTGTTCTCTCTGTTTTAGTCCAATTTACGATCTGTTGTGACAGGCATTTCTGCTTAATTCTTATCTGTAACGACTCTAAGAGAGGAAAGGAGCCAGATTCAATCTAACTCCAGTTAGTGGTGTTCTTTCAGTACTTACCTTAAGATAGGGTCATTTTTTATGTCTCACTTATTTTTTTTAACACACTGTTCATTTCAAAAACCAAAAAGTAGGAAACCAGAAGTACAAATACCTCCTAAATGCTGTTATGGGCTGTGTGTGGGCTTTTACTGAATACCTCATTTTTCTCTCTGAGTTTTGCAACAAAAATGCTTTTTCAAACAATGATAAAACAGTGTCTCGGATTCAATAAAACACATCGAGTCCTCTTAAGGACAGATGCATTTCTGAGTCGTCTTAAGGACAGATGCATTTCTGAGTCATCTTAAGGACAGATGCATTTCTGAGTCATCTTAAGGACAGATGCATTTCTGAGTCGTCTTAAGGACAGATGCATTTCTGAGTCGTCTTAAGGACAGATGCATTTCTGAGTCGTCTTAAGGACAGATGCATTTCTGAGTCATCTTAAGGACAGATGCATTTCCGAGTCGTCTTAAGGACAGATGCATTTCTGAGTCGTCTTTTTTTTTTTTTTTTATTACTTTATTGCAGGTTCATATCATACATGTAGTTCATTTCATCCGTCTTATCTTACAAGTTTTCTTCACTTGTTTAATTCATCCTGCATCATTTTTATAGATTTTTTAAATACCTATACAAACGAAAATTAATCAAAAAAAATCAAAAAAACAAATTTTGTAATAAAAATAATACAAATATATATATAATAGAAAAGGGGGGGGGGGGGGGGGGGGGGAAAGAAAGGGGGGGTAGAGATAGCTTTCCTGTATAATTCCTAAATCTACTTTTACACTTCATGTATTTCTGAGACCCATTTACTCCAGTTTCTTTTAAATTCGTCTTCACAGTTTCTCATTTTATAAGTAATTCTTTCCATCTCTTTAATCTCTTCAACTGTTATTTTCCAATTATTAATAGATGGTGACTTTACATCCAACCATTTCCGTGTGATTTGTTTTAAAGCAGCAATACGCAATATTGTATACAAATATTTATCTCCCTCCCTGTGTATTTCTAATGGGATAATGCCTAATAAGATATTGATTGGGTGTATGGGATTCCTTAAGCAGAATGTATTTGTTATATTTACCTGCACTGTCTCCCAAAACCTTTTCAATATTGGACATGAATAGAAAATATGTGTATGATTGGCTTCCAGCTCTGCACATTTCCTCCAACATTCAGCACTGCCTACTGGCCTGTATTTTGATAACATTTTGGGTGTTATAAAAATCTTCATATTGATTTTCCAAGCAAATTCTTTCCAATACTTAGATTGTGTTGTCTTAAAAATTATTTTGCATGCTTCTTTCCAATCATCTTCTAAAATTGTTATTGCTAATTCCTTTTCCCATTTCTCTTTGGTATTATCCTCTTTTACCTTAATTTCTTGCAGAATTTTATAAATTTTTGAGATTTTACTCTTTTCACTATTTCTATTTTTGCTCAAAAATTCCAGTAGCCCATGCGTTCTCTGTCCCTGTTCTCTCTGCTGTTTCATGAGGTAGCTTCTAATTTGTAGATACTTAAAGAAATGATTATGATTTATATTAAATTTATTAACTAAGGTTTCAAATGAGTCTATAATATTATTTGTAATCATCTGTGAATACACCTGTAATCCCTTTCTAGCCCATTCTTCTGGTATCTTATCCATTTTATTTGGCAGAAAATCTGGATCTATGGCTATCTCTCTCAAATATATACATTTTTCATCACATTTATACATTTTACGAATACATTTCCAGTTTATTAACGTATTTTCTACACATCTGTTATTTCCATTATATTTTTGAATTTCCTTTAAACTCAAATAAGGTAATGTTCCAATTGATATTAACGTTAATTGTTTTTCTATTATTTTCCATTTCGTTTTAACTGAATTATTCATCCATTTCATTATGGTATCTATTTGTGTAGCATGAAAGTAAGACATTAGATCTGGGAAATTAAGCCCCCCTTTTTCTCTAGTTTGAGTTAATGTACTGAGTTTTTTCCGTTTACTTTTGTAGTTCCAAATAAAATTTGAGAGCATTGTATTCCATCTTTTAAAACTGCTATGTGAAATGGGCACTGGTAAGGTCTGAAATAAAAACAAAAATTGTGGAAGTATCATCATTTTGACACTTTCTACTCTACTCATTATTGATTCTGGTATTGTTTTCCATCTATTAAGATCTTGTCTCACTTTATTTTCGAGGACTTGGTAGTTATCTGTATACAACGTTGTTATATCTCCCGTAAGATAAATTCCCAAATATTTAATCTGAGTCGTCTTAAGGACAGATGCATTTCCGAGTCGTCTTAAGGACAGATGCATTTCTGAGTCATCTTAAGGACAGATGCATTTCTGAGTCATCTTAAGGACAGATGCATTTCTGAGTCATCTTAAGGACAGATGCATTTCTGAGTCATCTTAAGGACAGATGCATTTCTGAGTCATCTTAAGGACAGATGCATTTCTGAGTCATCTTAAGGACAGATGCATTTCTGAGTCATCTTAAGGACAGATGCATTTCTGAGTCATCTTAAGGACAGATGCATTTCTGAGTCGTCTTAAGGGCAGATGCATTTCTGAGTCGTCTTAAGGACAGATGCATTTCTGAGTCGTCTTAAGGGCAGATGCATTTCTGAGTCGTCTTAAGGACAGATGCATTTCTGAGTCGTCTTAAGGACAGATGCATTTCTGAGTCATCTTAAGGACAGATGCATTTCAGTCACACATGCAGGCAGCGTAAAGGTGAATGCTTTAAAATCACACTCACTTAGTGAGGTTAATGGCATAAACATTTATATCAACCCACACGTAACATTTGTATTGTTCAGTAAATGATCTTGTTTGCCGTTTAAATGGCTGCTACTCTGGAGTTAAAATGTTTGTTGTTCATTTTTAAATGCGTGTTTTCTGCCTGTCATTTTCTACTCAGTTAAAAGGGGTCATAACTATGTTCGTCACTTTATCTCACTTTTAAATATTTCATAAGCCAGACATGAAAAATGCCCTTTCTTAATTATTCACTTTTTCTTTGTATTTACTATATTTTATGATTTTTAAGCAGTTGATTAAATATACAGTTGATGACATTTTTTTGTGTGCAAAACTTAAATTCAAAACTCAGAGTTTCCCCCCGAAAACATAACTTTTGCAAAGAGCCGGATGTTTTTAGTTCAGCCCAAGAGCACAGCAACTGAATTAGAGTATTTTAAAAGATACCTCTCTTATTTTATTATTTAATAAATAATAATAATCAAGTGTCCAAATGTCTTTCCATTATACTGATCTAATTGGGAGATTAGGTTTGAATATGAAATAAAACTTCCGCGAGGTCCCAGGAGCTCAATATAATATATAACCTTATTGTCAAACGTCTTAAGAACAAATATTTATTCAGATGTCTAATATTTTTTTTATTCCAAATAAAATGATTATGCAGAGTGAAATTGTGTTTACAGATTATAGACCAGCAAGACAACAATTGTTTCTGAAAATTTGATAATTTCACTGGGATTTTCTCAAGATTATAGGACTGAAGAAGAAAGTCGACCTCCAAGTTTATTGAAAATAAATGCTGGAATAAAGTTCCAAATGGAAAAAAAACGTTTTGACATTCAAATAATTATTCAGAGGGGAAAAAAACAAGAAAATGGATTCAACCTTCCTTGATGTTCATGGTCATGAAAGATTTCTTTATATAGTGGGTTTTGTTTTTCCAAAAGAAGTTATAAAGAATTGTGTCAATACGTTTGACAACTTCCTTTGGCACAGCTACTGGTTGTGCAGTGTAAGTGACTTTAGAAAGACCTTCTCTCTAAAGACCTTCTATCTAAAGACCTTCTATCTTTGCCCTAATGATCTACCTCACAAGGATACGTCTCTCTGAAGCCATGAGTTACATTCTGATTGCATATTGTAAATAGGAGACACAAAATTATCTTGGCTCTTGTAGCCTCATTTTTAGTTATTATAATCTTCTGGTATTTTATTAGAATCCCCCTCTTCCTTAACAGGAATATTATATAAAGATGTTTATGCACATTTATTAACAGCTAAGAGCTCAGGCCTGTGGCCTTTGAAAAAAGCTCAATTGCACTGATAGCTTTCACCATTTGGCATTTATCTTTTAAAAATAAAGTTGTATCATCTGCAAATTGGCTTATTGTGACTGTTTTATTAGCAATTTCTATACCCGCAATATTTACCCTTCTGTTGCCAAAACATGAGTAAAGAAGTTGCATTGCAAGTAAAAATAAATAAGAATACATTGGGCAGCCTTGACGGATGCCTCTATTCAATTGAAATCTCTGGGTTGTGCCATGTTGCAGTTGGACTGAACAATTGCCACTCTTATAAAGGGTTTCAATTGCCTTCATACAATAATTGCCAAAACCAAAAGCTTCAAGTGATTTCATAATAAACTTTATTCAATAGTGTCGAAGGCCTTGTAAAAATTGAGAAAAAGAAGGAATCTGGCACCAAATCAGAGTCTAAAATATCCAATACCAGTCTGATATTATTTGTAATATGCCTTCTCTTTATGAAGCCAGATTGAGATCCGTCAATAATATTATTAAGAACTGATTTTATTTTTTTGGCTAATAGAGCAGCAATAATTGTATAATGATAATTTAAAAGGCAGATGGGACGCCAATTGTCCAAAAGTGAAAAGTCTTTATGAGATTTAGGAATTAGATTGATAATATCTTGTGTTAACGAAGAAGGGAGATGACCGTGATTTATGCTTTCATTATATACTTCAAGCAAAAAAGGAGCTAAATCTTTGAAAACATTTTTTTAAATGTTGTATAGCCAGCATTGCAATGGCTGACCTTGTGCTGTTGGAGGAGTTGGCTGCTTAGGAGAGAAACGAGCGCAACAGCTATTTGTTGGCTGAGAGTGATATATGGCTGGCTAGTCGTTGTCGGGTTTTTATGAAATTGACAACCTGCCCAGCAATGCTATTGGTGCCATAACTGTACTGCACAAATGTAGCCTCAAGGTTTCATCCGGAGATACGTTTGCTAAGTATAAATAGAAAGGGCTGTGCAGCTCATGTCAATGGAAATGTATTGCTTAACGTCTTTGCTCGATTGCCTGGTGGGTCCATAGACGGGTGGGTCTATAGACGGATGGGTCCATAGACGGGTGGGTCCATAGACGGGTGGGTCCATAGACGGGCGGGACCCACAACAGCTTCAGTTGGCTGGTTTTAGTGGCTTATTGGTGTAACTAGCCTACGTCAAATGTACTGTGTCAGACAGTAAGTAGGCCTACCTATTTCTATCACTAGGGGATTGGCAATTCAAACCAACTCTCGCACGCACAGAACACCAACAAAATTAATAAATTGATTATTTTATTTCCAGGCTGCGAGAAAGACCACAGCCTTGTTCTTGGCATAGAGGCAATGTGCTCGTCCAATGCAGATAGACTTCCACTTTAACAGCTGGGAGATTCTGCTTTTTCTGCATGTTATATCCTCTTTTTACTTTACCATGTAGGCTACTATAATATTTACTTTATGACACCAGAACAGAAAATACTAAACTTTTTTTTTTTTTTTTTTTTTTGATCGAACATCTGCTAATAAAACTTTGATTTCAGTGTTGGAATAATTCTTTCTTTTGCTTTTTCTGGGCCATTTTCAGTTCATATATGGAGCTTTATATGGAAGTGACAACCTCCATTTAAGGCAATTAATGGGCGTGGATTTATGTTAATCACAAAATAACGTGAAGGTGCTTCGTACGTGCATACAAAAATATCTGCCTTTTTCACACGGTTTGATGAATCCGGCGTACCAACATTCTGGCGTACCAACTCGTTTCGTACATAAATGTACGCGCATATTTAGGAACGCTTTATGAATGAGGCCCATCGAGTATCCTACAGTATATTGTGTGTGGATTTCATAGTGATGATGAATATATTTCTCAGCAGTTTAATGCATGGTAGGCTAAGATCTGAAAGCAGATGGGATTTGTATATTTGCCGGTTTATTGTGAAGTGTTGCAATGTTTTGATTATTAATGTATTTTAATATGTGAGTTTGTTGCAGAGGTCTTACATCAGAGCCACGGCTCATAGCTTTATACAGGAAATATCCTCATTGTAGGAGATGATGTCATCCCATCCGGGGATAGGGCAAGAGCGTGATTGGTTCCCTGAGCTGATGAAGTGGGTCTTGAGTTCAGTGGGCCAATCAAGTTTGAGGAGTTACGAGGGCCACGCCCAGTTCTGCCTGCAGACTGGTTCCCCCTGAGGCGATGCAGTCAGCTTGTGCTCAGCTCTATCAGACTGCAGACTGGTTCCCCCTGAGGCGATGCAGTCAGCTTGTGCTCAGCTCTATCAGACTGCAGACTGGTTCCCCCTGAGGCGATGCAGTCAGCTTGTGCTCAGCTCTATCAGACTGCAGACTGGTTCCCCCTGAGGCGATGCAGTCAGCTTGTGCTCAGCTCTATCAGACTGCAGACTGGTTCCCCCTGAGGCGATGCAGTCAGCTTGTGCTCAGCTCTATCAGACTGGTTCTCCCTGAGGTGATGCAGGCAGCTTGTGCTCAGCTCTATCAGACTGCAGACTGGTTCCCCCTGAGGCGATGCAGTCAGCTTGTGCTCAGCTCTATCAGACTGCAGACTGGTTCCCCCTGAGGCGATGCTCAGCTCTATCAGACTGCAGACTGGTTCCCCCTGAGGCGATGCAGGCAGCTTGTGCTCAGCTCTATCAGACTGCAGACTGGTTCCCCCTGAGGCGATGCTCAGCTCTATCAGACTGCAGACTGGTTCTCCCTGAGGCGATGCAGTCAGCTTGTGCTCAGCTATATCAGACTGCAGACTGGTTCCCCCTGAGGCGATGCAGTCAGCTTGTGCTCAGCTCTATCAGACTGCAGACTGGTTCCCCCTGAGGCGATGCTCAGCTCTATCAGACTGCAGACTGGTTCCCCCTGAGGTGATGCAGGCAGCTTGTGCTCAGCTCTATCAGACTGGTTCCCCCTGAGGCGATGCTTGTGCTCAGCTCTATCAGACTGGTTCTCCCTGAGGCGATGCTCAGCTCTATCAGACTGCAGACTGGTTCTCCCTGAGGCGATGCAGTCAGCTTGTGCTCAGCTCTATCAGACTGGTTCTCCCTGAGGCGATGCTCAGCTCTATCAGACTGGTTCCCCCTGAGGCGATGCTCAGCTCTATCAGACTGCAGACTGGTTCCCCCTGAGGCGATGCTCTGCTCTATCAGACTGCAGACTGGTTCCCCCTGAGGCGATGCTCTGCTCTATCAGACTGCAGACTGGTTCCCCCTGAGGCGATGCTCTGCTCTATCAGACTGCAGAAGACCTCTTTTACTCATAACCGCCAGCAGCCAGAGAGAGAGGAAGAAGACAAATAAAGTAGGAAAGAAGGATTTGTGTGCCCCTGTTATTGCTGGTGCTGTTCCAATGTCTCATTCCTCCATCTGAAATGAACAGGTGACGTGTTGAGGGAATGAAGTGTGTGGAAAGCCATTCTCTGGGTCACTCCTGGCGACTTGCTGTAAGTGACATGCCTTCAGAGAAAGATGTACAGAGCTGTGGGCTGAGCTATTCTTCTCCTGCTGTCTAAATATCTTCTGTTTGTACAGTAAACTGCAATGAGGAGAATTATGAAGTGATGGAATCACCTCTACCATGGATGTAGCCAGTGAGAATGTGTGTGTGTGTGTGTGTGTGTGTGTGTGTGTGTGTGTGTGTGTGTGTGTGTGTGTGTGTGTGTCTGTGTCTGTGTGTGTCCCAGGTATAGAGCTCTCTACCAGGGATCACTACAACTCCTCTCTGCCTCTGTTTGTGTGGGTTCAACAATCAAGCCACTAAATTAGTGTTTCATTAAATTAAGAACCTTTATGGCTGGGTATTTTTTTTTTATCAGATTGACTAATGACCTCATATTAGGAGAGAGTTATGAGCTCAAATTTTATGGGGCTCAAAGTTAGGGTAATTATTTATGCAGTCTTGCCATCTAATTAGGCTTTTATTGTAACTCCTGCAGTCCGTGCATGCGGACAAACGTAATAAATGCAAGAAGACGTCCAGATGTTTTTTTTTGTGTTTTTTTTTTGTTCAACGAAACTAGATTTCTGTAGAAAAGCTGACCTTCATTTTGATGACAGACACTTAAATAATGAAGAAGCAGGAAATAACAGATGGCTTACGGTTTATTAGGGGATACGTTTCACTTACGTTTAATCATTCCATAACAAGAGAGCCCTGTGTTTCTCACATATTCATGAAGCTCTCTATTTGAGAATATCACAGTATCCTCAGAGGTGCCTTTTAAAAACCTCTTTCCTCTCTGAGTCCGATCTCAACCAAATGGCTACATTAATAAAAACAAATATCAATATTTTTCACCAAATATCTTTCAAAAATCCAGCTTATAATAGGTTATGATCATGCACGCATAGGGTTAGGGTTAGGTTATAATAGGTTATGATCATGCACGCATTAGGTTAGGGTTAGCTTATAATAGGTTATGATCATGCACGCATTGGGATAGCGTTAGGTTATAATAGGTTATGATCATGCACGCATAGGGTTAGGGTTAGGTTATAATAGGTTATGATCATGCACGCATAGGGTTAGGGTTAGGTTATAATAGGTTATGATCATGCACGCATAGGGTTAGGGTTAGGTTATAATAGGTTATGATCATGCACGCATTGGGCTTGGGTTAGGGTTAGGTTATAATAGGTTATGATCAGGCACGCATAGGGTTGGGGTTAGGTTATAATAGGTTATGATCATGCACGCATTGGGCTAGGGTTAGGGTTAGCTTATAATAGGTTATGATCATGCACGCATTGGGCTAGGGTTAGGGTTAGCTTATAATAGGTTATGATCATGCACGCATAGGGTTGGGGTTAGGTTATAATAGGTTATGATCATGCACGCATAGGGTTGGGGTTAGCTTATAATAGGTTATGATCATGCACGCATAGGGTTGGGGTTTGGTTATAATAGGTTATGATCATGCACGCATTGGCTTAGGGTTAGGTTATAATAGGTTATGATCATGCATGCATAGGGTTGGGGTTAGGCTATAATAGGTTATGATCATGCACGCATAGGGTTAGGGTTAGGTTATAATAGGTTATGATCATACACGCATAGGGTTAGGGTTAGGTTATAATAGGTTATGATCATGCATGCATAGGGTTAGTGTTAGGTTATAATAGGTTATGATCATGCACGCATAGGGTTAGGGTTAGGTTATAATAGGTTATGATCATGCACGCTTAGGGTTTGGTTATAATAGGTTATGATCATGCACGCATTGGGTTAGGGTTAGGTTATAATAGGTTATGATCATGTACGCATAGGCTTAGTGTTTGGTTATAATAGGTTATGATCATGCACGCATAGGGTTGGGGTTAGGTTATAATAGGTTATGATCATGCACGCATTGGGATAGGGTTAGGTTATAATAGGTTATGATCATGCACGCATAGGGTTAGGGTTAGGTTTTAATAGGTTATGATCATGCACGCATAGGGTTAGGGTTAGGTTATAATAGGTTATGATCATGCCCGCATTGGGTTAGGGTTAGGTTATAATAGGTTATGATCATGCATGCATAGGCTTAGTGTTAGGTTATAATAGGTTATGATCATGCACGCATAGGGTTTGGGTTAGGTTATAATAGGTTATGATCATGCACGCATAGGGTTAGGGTTAGGTTATAATAGGTTATGATCAGGCACACATATGGTTAGGGTTAGGTTATAATAGGTTATGATCATGCACGCATAGGGTTAGGGTTAGGTTATAATAGGTTATGATCAGGCACACATATGGTTAGGGTTAGGTTATAATAGGTTATGATCATGCACGCATAGGGTTAGGGTTAGGTTATAATAGGTTA
>CM040400.1:1164967-1312467 GCA_022702515.1 Ilyophis sp. 1 JC-2022 | reverse complement strand
AAATTGCTGTGGAATATAGAATGAAAAGAATATCTGTGGGGAAAAAGGTATAATAGTAAAATAATAATAATAATAATAATAATAATAATAATAATAATAATAATAACGGTAATGCATTTAAGTTAACATTTTTGTCGGAAGAGCCGTGCAGTTAGATCAACTTACAGTTACATTAAATACAGACCTTGCAGTTAGATAGTTACATTAAATACAGACCTTGCAGTTAGATAGTTACATTAAATACAGACCTTGCAGTTAGATAGTTACATTAAATACAGGCCTTGCAGTTAGATAGTTACATTAAATACAGACCTTGCAGTTAGATAGTTACATTAAATACAGGCCTTGCAGTTAGATAGTTACATTAAATACAGACCTTGCAGTTAGATAGTTACATTAAATACAGGCCTTGCAGTTAGATAGTTACATTAAATACAGGCCTTGCAGTTAGATAGTTACATTAAATACAGGCCTTGCAGTTAGATAGTTACATTAAATACAGACCTTGCAGTTAGATAGTTACATTAAATACAGGCCTTGCAGTTAGATAGTTACATTAAATACAGACCTTGCAGTTAGATAGTTACATTAAATACAGACCTTGCAGTTAGATAGTTACATTAAATACAGACCTTGCAGTTAGATAGTTACATTAAATACAGACCTTGCAGTTAGATAGTTACATTAAATACAGGCCTTGCAGTTAGATAGTTACATTAAATACAGACCTTGCAGTTAGATAGTTACATTAAATACAGACCTTGCAGTTAGATAGTTACATTAAATACAGACCTTGCAGTTAGATAGTTACATTAAATACAGACCTTGCAGTTAGATAGTTACATTAAATACAGACCTTCATTTCATTCTGAGTTACATTAAATACAGGCCTTGCAGTTAGATAGTTACATTAAATACAGACCTTGCAGTTAGATAGTTAAATTAAATACAGACCTTGAAGTTAGATTCTGAGTTACATTAAATACAGACCTTGCAGTTCATTCTGAGTTATAGTCCTGATCCACCTGCAGGTCATTCTGATTTATAGTCCCGATCCACCTGCAGTTAATTCTGAGTTATAGTCCCGATCCACCTGCATTTCATTCTGAGTTATAGTCCCGATCCACCTGCATTTCATTCTGAGTTATAGTCCGGATCCACCTGCATTTCATTCTGAGTTATAGTCCCGATCCACCTGAATTTCATTCTGAGTTATAGTCCTGATCCACCTGCAGTTCATTCTGAGTTATAGTCCCGATCCACCTGCAGTTCATTCTGAGTTATAGTCCTGATCCACCTGCAGGTCATTCTGATTTATAGTCCCGATCCACCTGCAGTTCATTCTGAGTTATAGTCCCGATCCACCTGCATTTCATTCTGAGTTATAGTCCCGATCCACCTGCATTTCATTCTGAGTTATAGTCCTGATCCACCTGCAGTTCATTCTGAGTTATAGTCCCGATCCACCTGCATTTCATTCTGAGTTATAGTCCTGATCCACCTGCAGTTCATTCTGAGTTATAGTCCCGATCCACCTGCAGTTCATTCTGAGTTATAGTCCCGATCCACCTGCAGTTCATTCTGAGTTATAGTCCCGATACACTTGCAGTTCATTCTGAGTTATAGTCCCGATCCACCTGCATTTCATTCTGAGTTATAGTCCGGATCCACCTGCATTTCATTCTGAGTTATAGTCCCGATCCACCTGAATTTCATTCTGAGTTATAGTCCTGATCCACCTGCAGTTCATTCTGAGTTATAGTCCCGATCCACCTGCAGTTCATTCTGAGTTATAGTCCTGATCCACCTGCAGGTCATTCTGATTTATAGTCCCGATCCACCTGCAGTTCATTCTGAGTTATAGTCCCGATCCACCTGCATTTCATTCTGAGTTATAGTCCCGATCCACCTGCATTTCATTCTGAGTTATAGTCCTGATCCACCTGCAGTTCATTCTGAGTTATAGTCCCGATCCACCTGCATTTCATTCTGAGTTATAGTCCTGATCCACCTGCAGTTCATTCTGAGTTATAGTCCCGATCCACCTGCATTTCATTATGAGTTATAGTCCGGATCCACCTGCATTTCATTCTGAGTTATAGTCCCGATCCACCTGCATTTCATTCTGAGTTATAGTCCTGATCCACCTGCAGTTCATTCTGAGTTATAGTCCCGATCCACCTGCAGTTCATTCTGAGTTATAGTCCTGATCCACCTGCAGTTCATTCTGAGTTATAGTCCTGATCCACCTGCAGGTCATTCTGATTTATAGTCCCGATCCACCTGCATTTCATTCTGAGTTATAGTCCTGATCCACCTGCAGTTCATTCTGAGTTATAGTCCCGATCCACCTGCAGTTCATTCTGAGTTATAGTCCTGATCCACCTGCATTTCATTCTGAGTTATAATCCTGATCCACCTGCAGGGCTGAGTTCTAACACTGAGACACTGACTCTCCTGGGCAGAGTCCTAACACTGAGACACTGACTCTCCTGGGCAGAGTCATAACACTGAGACACTGACTCTCCTGGGCTGAGTCCTAACACTGAGACATTGACTCTCCTGGGCAGAGTCCTAACACTGAGGCACTGACTCTCCTGGGCAGAGTCCTAACACTGAGACACTGACTCTCCTGGGCAGAGTCCTAATACTGAGGCACTGACTCTCCTGGGCAGAGTCCTAACACTGAGGCACTGACTCTCCTGGGCAGAGTCCTAACACTGAGGCACTGACTCTCCTGGGCTGAGCAGGGCAGGGCGGCACGAAACAAATGAAAAATGTGCATACAAACTTTTTTTTAAATTGGAAAAAGTGTCTGTGGGAAGTGTTTACCCCTTCAATGGTTTTTACTTTGTGAAGCTTCAGAGCTTGAAGTCGTAAACATATTAAAAAAGGGATTAATATTTATGATCTACACAATTAAAATAAACACTGGGATTTTTTGACTAGATAAGTGTTCCACCTTTGCCTCAGCACACCTGAATACCTAAATTATCAGTCCCATTTGAAAGGCACTGAATCCTCTGCGTAGGCTCTGTTTACACTTAAAAAGGATTCACATGCATTCTCTATCTACATGATATATATCTACTCCTGCTCCTCCTGACAAAACATGGCATGGCTCTAACTCTGTACTCTCTCTGTGGGACAGTCTCGGGGTGCGTCCCAATATTGTGTGAACCACAATGCCAGGTACATTGTGTTCTGTACATGCAAACACGTACCGGCATTTTTGCATACTTCCAGGTAGGAGATGCGTGGAGGAAAGGAGGTGAGGAGGGTATAATATTGGGGCACAGCCTAGATAAGGATGAGCATGTCCGCTCAGAATTCCCACTGGAGCCAAACCACCACCGCTGGTCATGATCTGGTTTATGGGAAGAGAGCTTTGCGGGAACATGGTGGACGAAGGCGGCTTCCTCTTATTGGCCGTTGAAACACAGAAAGGAAGTTTGTGTGCTCGGTTCAGAGCTCCTCCAGAGCCAATCAATAGCCATTTAGAATCCCTCTTGTCGATAGCAATTAAAGGAACTCCTTGCACATTTCATTGCACATGTGGCTGACTCATGCTTCTGATCTGGGATTAGCCAAAGCCACGTAGAGAGGAGGGCCTGTTAAGACTCCATGCTTAATGCTGAAATATTTACATGGTGTTTCTACCATACTAATTACTACACCAGGCCCTGTACTGAGTACTACACCAGGCCCCATAATCAGCACTGAGAATAATCTATGAGATCATTGTCTTTTGAAAGAACGTGTCTGATTACTGATGTTTTGTTCTCTGTTATTGCACTTTTTCATCTTCACCTGTTCATTCTCTCTCTCTCTTTCTCTTTCACTTTCTCTCTCTCTCTCTCTTTTTTTGTGCTAATTGGTTAATGACACCGTTACATGTGAACTCCAGAGCTAATATGTTTGTTTGTTTTTTTCTCTCTCTCTCTCTTTATTTATATATTTATTTTTGCTTTGGTACCTGACCCGCCCATTCTTCGTCATGACAACACCGATGACAACCAAAAAATTTACAATTCAGGTAAGTGACAGCTCTTATCTCTGTAAGTGACAGCTCTTATCTCTGTGAGTGGCAGCTCTTATCTCTGTGAGTGGCATCTCTTATCTCTGTGAGTGGCATCTCTTATCTCTGTGAGTGGCAGCTCTTATCTCTGTAAGTAGCAGCTCTTATCTCTGTAAGTGGCAGCTCTTATCTCTGTAAGTAGCAGCTCTTATCTCTGTAAGTAGCAGCTCTTATCTCTGTAAGTAGCAGCTCTTATCTCTGTAAGTAGCAGCTCTTATCTCTGGAAGTGGCAGCTCTTATCTCTGGAAGTAGCAGCTCTTATCTCTGTAAGTAGCAGCTCTTATCTCTGTAAGAGGCAACTCTTATCTCTGTAAGTAGCAGCTCTTATCTCTGGAAGTAGCAGCTCTTATCTCTGTAAGTAGCAGCTCTTATCTCTGTGAGTGGCAGCTCTTATCTCTGTAAGTAGCAGCTCTTATCTCTGTAAGTAGCAGCTCTTATCTCTGTAAGAGGCAACTCTTATCTCTGTAAGTAGCAGCTCTTATCTCTGTAAGTGGCAGCTCTTATCTCTGGAAGTGGCAGCTCTTATCTCTGTAAGTGGCAGCTCTTATCTCTGTAAGTAGCAGCTCTTATCTCTGTAAGTAGCAGCTCTTATCTCTGGAAGTAGCAGCTCTTATCTCTGGAAGTAGCAGCTCTTATCTCTGTAAGAGGCAACTCTTATCTCTGTAAGTAGCAGCTCTTATCTCTGTAAGTGGCAGCTCTTATCTCTGGAAGTGGCAGCTCTTATCTCTGTAAGTGGCAGCTCTTATCTCTGTAAGTAGCAGCTCTTATCTCTGTAAGTAGCAGCTCTTATCTCTGGAAGTAGCAGCTCTTATCTCTGGAAGTAGCAGCTCTTATCTCTGTAAGTGGCAGCTCTTATCTCTGTAAGTAGCAGCTCTTATCTCTGGAAGTAGCAGCTCTTATCTCTGGAAGTAGCAGCTCTTATCTCTGTAAGAGGCAGCTCTTATCTCTGTAAGAGGCAACTCTTATCTCTGTAAGAGGCAACTCTTATCTCTGTAAGAGGCAACTCTTATCTCTGTAAGTAGCAGCTCTTATCTCTGGAAGTAGCAGCTCTTATCTCTGTAAGAGGCAACTCTTATCTCTGTAAGTAGCAGCTCTTATCTCTGTAAGTGGCAGCTCTTATCTCTGTAAGTAGCAGCTCTTATCTCTGTAAGTAGCAGCTCTTATCTCTGGAAGAGGCAACTCTTATCTCTGTAAGTAGCAGCTCTTATCTCTGTAAGTGACAGCTCTTATCTCTGTGAGTGGCAGCTCTTATCTCTGTGAGTGGCAGCTCTTATCTCTGTGAGTGGCATCTCTTATCTCTGTGAGTGGCAGCTCTTATCTCTGTAAGTAGCAGCTCTTATCTCTGTAAGTGGCAGCTCTTATCTCTGTGGTGGCAGCTCTTATCTCTGTAAGTAGCAGCTCTTATCTCTGTAAGTAGCAGCTCTTATCTCTGTAAGTAGCAGCTCTTATCTCTGGAAGTGGCAGCTCTTATCTCTGGAAGTAGCAGCTCTTATCTCTGTAAGTAGCAGCTCTTATCTCTGTAAGAGGCAACTCTTATCTCTGTAAGTAGCAGCTCTTATCTCTGGAAGTAGCAGCTCTTATCTCTGTAAGTAGCAGCTCTTATCTCTGTGAGTGGCAGCTCTTATCTCTGTAAGTAGCAGCTCTTATCTCTGTAAGTAGCAGCTCTTATCTCTGTAAGAGGCAACTCTTATCTCTGTAAGTAGCAGCTCTTATCTCTGTAAGTGGCAGCTCTTATCTCTGGAAGTGGCAGCTCTTATCTCTGTAAGTGGCAGCTCTTATCTCTGTAAGTAGCAGCTCTTATCTCTGTAAGTAGCAGCTCTTATCTCTGGAAGTAGCAGCTCTTATCTCTGGAAGTAGCAGCTCTTATCTCTGTAAGTGGCAGCTCTTATCTCTGTAAGTAGCAGCTCTTATCTCTGGAAGTAGCAGCTCTTATCTCTGGAAGTAGCAGCTCTTATCTCTGTAAGAGGCAGCTCTTATCTCTGTAAGAGGCAACTCTTATCTCTGTAAGAGGTAACTCTTATCTCTGTAAGTAGCAGCTCTTATCTCTGGAAGTAGCAGCTCTTATCTCTGTAAGAGGCAACTCTTATCTCTGTAAGTAGCAGCTCTTATCTCTGTAAGTGGCAGCTCTTATCTCTGTAAGTAGCAGCTCTTATCTCTGTAAGTAGCAGCTCTTATCTCTGGAAGAGGCAACTCTTATCTCTGTAAGTAGCAGCTCTTATCTCTGGAAGTAGCAGCTCTTATCTCTGTAAGAGGCAACTCTTATCTCTGTAAGTAGCCGCTCTTATCTCTGTAAGTAGCAGCTCTTATCTCTGTAAGTGGCAGCTCTTATCTCTGTAAGTAGCAGCTCTTATCTCTGTAAGTGGCAGCTCTTATCTCTGTAAGAGGCAACTCTTATCTCTGGAAGTAGCAGCTCTTATCTCTGGAAGTAGCAGCTCTTATCTCTGTAAGAGGCAACTCTTATCTCTGTAAGTAGCCGCTCTTATCTCTGTAAGTAGCAGCTCTTATCTCTGGAAGTAGCAGCTCTTATCTCTGTAAGAGGCAACTCTTATCTCTGTAAGTAGCCACTCTTATCTCTGTAAGTAGCAGCTCTTATCTCTGTAAGTGGCAGCTCTTATCTCTGTAAGTAGCAGCTCTTATCTCTGGAAGTAGCAGCTCTTATCTCTGTAAGAGGCAACTCTTATCTCTGTAAGTAGCAGCTCTTATCTCTGGAAGTAGCAGCTCTTATCTCTGTAAGAGGCAACTCTTATCTCTGTAAGTAGCCGCTCTTATCTCTGTAAGTAGCAGCTCTTATCTCTGTAAGTGGCAGCTCTTATCTCTGTAAGTAGCAGCTCTTATCTCTGTAAGTGTGTGTGTGTGTGTGGGGGGGGGGGTTAGGGTTGGAGTTAGGTTAGGGTTGGGGGGGGTGGAGTAATGAGGCAAATTCCAGCATAAGAAAACGCTACACTATGGGTTATAATGCCTGCTTCTGTAGAGCCACAGGATCTGCTGTTACACCTCTAGTACTCAAATACACTCAGCTGGGAGCCTGCGACTGTTAAACTATTAAATCTATCTAAGCTAACGCTAATGACATGGCCTGAGCCCTAACTAGTTATACCTAGGCTAATGCTAACGACATAGCCTGAGCCGCGACTAGTGAGTCCTAGGCTAATGCTAACTATAGCCAAGCCCCTGACATGCACACTTCATTTGGCTTAATTTTGTCACATCACCAGTGTTACAATTCCTGCCTACTGAACACTAGCAGGGTTTACTGCCTGTAGACACTACATACAATCATAAAAACCAGGCAAAAAACACCAGATGGAAAAACAAATCACATCCCGAGGATGTGAGGGCTGCTGGTCTAGAGATGCTGAAGCTTAAAGACAAGCAGACGAGCGCTCCGTCACTCTGCCTGTCACAACGTGTTCATGGCGTGCACTTCTGAAACGCTGGTGAAACCCCCCGCTGTACACTGTGGCTCAGCTCCACAGAGCCTCCTCTCCTGCGTGCAGCTGCAGCTGTTTTTGTGTTTATTGGAGAGAAGTTTATCGCCCACGACCATTATCATCACTGCTATCATGTATATTAGCTAAAGCTCGAGTCATTTCCAATGGGAAATTACTTCAAATAAAACCCTCTCATAAGTTATAGTTTTTCTGTAAAGTCTTAAGTAAAATGTCCAGTTTCTTCAAAAAATCCATTATAAGCCTGGTAGAATTTCCACCTCCAGGAAAAACCAGTAGAATTTCTAAATAAAATTGTATGGAAGAATTTGTTCATAATGGTGATCTTACAGGGGTATATATATATGTATATATAATATTTTATAAATGTTGCCACCAATTGCATTGTTTTTTAAAACCTGTCCTACCCAAAATGAGGATCAGTATATAGGGCAGTGAAGCATTTCAAAATGACAGATTGTGTGAGCTAGAGGAGGACTATACTTTGGTCCAAGCACTCACTGAGACTTTTTGGGAAGGCGGGGTTGGGGGGTTGGGGGGTTGGGGGGTTGGGGGTGGGGGTTGGTGAGGTAGAGCCCAGGGTCTTTGTTTCATTTAAAGTCCTTTAGCTGGGCGTTAGTCTGCTCAGCTCCACACTGGCCTAGATTTTGCTGATGTCATCGCAAAACTGGCTCCGCCCACCTCTATGAGAGCTCTTTGTTTCTAATTTCCCAAACTCCACTACCACCCCCTGCTTGTAGGGGGATACACATTCATAATTATTGTTATGCTGCACTGTTAATAGATTAGCATCCCAGCTAGCTATATCACATTTTTTAATTATATTTTACATTGTAGAAATTTGCAATAGCACTTAGTGGTGAGTGGAAGGAAAGTTATATTAGTCTGAACCGCATCCGATGAAAAACAGTTTGTAAATGTAAATATGAGCTGGGGAAGCTGTGATAAGTCCCTCATTCTGGACGTAATGTGTTTAAAAACCAGCAGGGCCGTTCTGCAGGTAGGCATTGCTTCATTAGAAACCCAGCCACTTAGCAAACACTCTCAAGAGCAACATCTGTCCATCTCTTCAACTGCAAGTGGGCGGTGCATTCCTCTTTTATCCTAATTGCTCTGTGATTTCTGCAAATTGTATGCTGATGACTTATAATGATGTTACAATAATGCAGCATAATTTTTCAGATCAGCTTGAGAGTGCCAGTCTATTTCCGTCACTGTTGGACTCTTCCAGTTAATTTAAGTTCAATATTAATTATTATTATTATTATTATTATTATTATTATTATTATTATACATGCTTTCTCGTTATATAGATTTTAACACTTGGTATGATAAAATATACAGAATATAATATATATTATATCAATGTGGTTCTCCAGTGAGCTTTCATAGTAAGCTCAGTATACCAGTGTGTTTTGGTAATGCATTGATAATAAGTGTTTAAGCAAGTGTAGATGGGTGTAACGATTAGGGCATTGTGCGAAGAACACGTATCAAGGAGCTGAGCTCTGAAACTGTGTGCCCCGTGCGTGTCGATTTACTAGAGGTTTGCATATACAAAAACACATGGAAAACTGTGGCCACCTGGAAAAAAATTGTCCAAGATGATCAACTAAGGAGGTTTTAAGAGGATTGCGTGTTCTAAAATGAAAAGATACGTTAATTTCTCATTTTTGTGGGTTAGCCTGAATGAATATGAACAAAATGGGTGTCTCTACGTTATTTTGTGAAATGGTGGGAGGTGGTCATGTAAATAGATTACTTTAACACGTGTCTTAAGTGATTTACTAAGCCCGATAGGAAGTTTGGGAAAGGTATTTACGTGTTTATTTTAGTACAAATAGAAAGCAGGTATTAAAAGACACGGAATTGATAAGATCACAGCTGTCATTGTAGCAGGACACGTATGGGTGTGTTTGGAATAGATAACTGAATGTTCTCAATGATTGTGTCACAATAGGGGCTAATTAACTGGCCCATTCTAGCTTATGCTCAAAATACACAAGAAGATCATTTGTGGTTAGCCTCCATAGGCTACATTATGAATAGTAAGAATTCATTTTTAATCATGAAGCAAATCGTGTTACAGAATACAAGAGTAACTAGTATTTGAATCAAACAAGCAATGCAATGTCTATTTCAAACAGTGAATAACAAGCAAATCAAAACTTTATAAAAAATAAAACCCATGATTAACTGGAAATGTGATTTTATGCTATCGAACGAGCCCCAAACCATCACTCTGTTGCCAGATATGGAGTAGATGTGGATGGATCACTGCAAGGGTTATTTCTCCTGATTCATTTTCCTATAGAACTCTATGGGGAAAAAAGTCAGGAGAAACAACCCTTAAAGGGATCCATCCACATCTACTCCATATCTGGCCGCAGAGTGATGGTTTGGGGCTCGTTTGATACCTTAGACCCTTGATGACGTACAGCCATTTCGCCAGTCATGTGTTCCATACTGTACCAGTGTAATTTACAGCTGAATCTAGTCTTACCCCCAAATTATCATAGAGATCAGTTCAAATGCAGAGAGGTTATAGTATCGCTTGTAACACTACCTGAAAATAAGATATCGAGAGTCTTTTGATGTTGATTGGTCACAGATTTCAGGAAGTAACAGCATGCAAAGGATATGAGACCAAATATTAAATATGATACTTTAAAAATATGTTAAAGCAAAATATTCAAATTTTCTGAGACACTGAATTTTGGGTTTCATTAGCTGTAAGCCATAATCATCAAAATTACAAGAAATAAAGGCTTGAAATATTTCACTCTATGTGTAATGAATCTATATAATATATGAGTTTCACTTTCTGAAATGAGTGACAAAAAATATTGAATTTTTGGAGCTGCACCTGTATACAGTAGTCTATACACTACACTAAAAAAATACCATAAAAACTGTGACATTGCAGCTGGAGTCATTTACATAATGACTCTTAGTTGATCACCCGCAAAGTGTGAAATGATAAAACGTGCAAATACTTTGGCTCGCAAAATAACACCCCTTATTTGGGATGTTAGTAAATCGACTCCACACTCGTTTTCACATGTTTTAAGTGTGTGGGCAGTGCACGACAGCCACCAGCATGTCAGTCAACAAGAGACTGGATTTTGTTTGGTTAATTTACATAACTGGTCACGCCCCCCTTCCACCCTGCCCTGTCCCGCTTGGTCATGGGAGGGAGATGACCCTTAAATGCAGATAAACGAGGCGTGCTTGGCAGAACAGCGCTGCGAGACCCTCTCAACGTTTGCCCCCCTGAATTGGAACATAAAGTTAGACTGTTCTCGCTCCCCGGAACGCCGCAGTTTCCCAGTTTGTGGAGAGAAAAAAGAGATAATGTGATTCCCAAATCCCAGCCCCAGAAAAAGCCATTACGGGAGATAAAATGTGACATCTTATTGTTTAAGCCTGGCTGCTGTTATTCATCATTACGCCAGCATCGGAGAGGAGGGTGGACGTATGCAATCTGTTTCTCTTCTTTCCTCAGACTGACTACATTCTTTAAGAAAGCTCGCCCTATCGTGTGGCCCTATCTCTGGTTTTACATAATCCCTGCTGCTCATTCCACTTGAGGTCATTCTTTACCCCGGCCAAGAGGTCCTGGGACTGTCTGACTGAGAGAAATCAATAGGATTTGATACGCGTAATTTGGCTGCTTTGTGATTTTGGTAACTTTGTTGTTGCAGTTTTGCGGAATGAGTTTTACGGACGAATTTGCTGTCATCTCCATTGAGCACCGGGGGGGGGGAGGCAGGCAGGGATAGGAGTATTGTGTTGAGGTGAGGTTCCATCTTGACCTACTCTAATCAGACTCTGCCTGCATTAAAGAAGATAAGAACAACTCTTCCTTTTATTCTTCACAAAAGCTGATTATTTCTTTCTTTCTTTTTTTCATGAACTAAAATTAATTAATCTGTGGCCTGATACAGATTAAGAAGGCCAGGTTTCACAGCTGGTGGTTTGAAGAAGAAGAATACATTTTTGATATAGAAGTTAATTAAGAATGCTTATATTTTTAAAATCATACACATACTTACTGAATCAAGTACCAGGAATTAACCTTTTCATATATGCATATAAATTAAAAGTAAACTGTGGTTCATGCCCTGTCTGGGGAGATGAGCACATCGCTTTGGTTATCTGTGCACTGCTCCATACTGCCTCCTACTGCTCCATACTGCCTCCTATTACTGCCTCCTACTGCTCCACACTGCCTCCTATTGGCCAATACAGCCTCCCACTGCTCCATACCGCCTCCTATTACTGCCTCCTACTGCTCCACACTGCTCCCTAATGGCCAATACTGCCTCCTACTGCTCCATACTGCCTCCTACTACTGCCTCCTACTGCTCCATACTGCCTCCTATTGGCCAATACTGCCTCCTACTGCTCCATACTGCCTCCTACTACTGCCTCCTACTGCTCCATACTGCCTCCTATTGGCCAATACTGCCTCCTACTGCTCCACACTGCTCCCTATTACTGCCTCCTACTGCTCCACACTGCTCCCTATTGGCCAATACTGCCTCCTACTGCTCCACACTGCTCCCTATTACTGCCTCCTACTGCTCCACACTGCTCCCTATTACTGCCTCCTACTGCTCCATACTGCCTCCTATTGGCCAATACTACCTCCTACTGCTCCACACTGCTCCCTATTACTGCCTCCTACTGCTCCATACTGCCTCCTATTGGCCAATACTGCCTCCTACTGCTCCATACTGCCTCCTATTACTGCCTCCTACTGCTCCATACTGCCTCCTATTGGCCAATACTACCTCCTACTGCTCCATACTGCCTCCTATTGGCCAATACTGCCTCCTACTGCTCCATACTGCCTCCTATTGGCCAATACTGCCTCTTACTGCTCCATACTGCCTCCTATTGGCCAATACAGCCTCCTACTGCTCCATACTGCCTCATATTGGCCAATACAGCCTCCTACTGCTCCATACTGCCTCCTATTGGCCAATACTGCCTCCTACTGCTCCATACTGCCTCCTATTGGCCAATACATCCTCCTACTGCTCTATACTGCCTCCTATTGGCCAATACAGCCTCCTACTGCTCCATACTGCCTCCTATTGGCCTATACTGCCTCATATTGCTCCATACTGCCTCCTATTGGCCAATACTGCCTCATATTGCTCCATACTGCCTCCTATTGGCCAACACTGCCTCCTACTGCTCCATACTGCCTTCTATTGGCCAACACTGCCTCCAACTGCTCCACACTTGTATGTTTTTGTGTGTTGGGCTGAGGTTTTGTTGGGACTGTCTTAATTTACCACACCACGGTGTGCAATTAATTAACTGGCTGCCATTTGACAGTGTTTATGGACACAATATAAGCACTGTGGTAATAATATGGGAGAAGCATGTCAAAGAGCTGGAGGGATCCCCTGGATTCTTTACTTTCAGCCTGAATGTAACTGCTGTGCTCCTATAGCTAACCCCTCTGATAGGCCTGCTGTGCTCCTATAGCTAACCCCTCTGATAGGCCTGCTGTGCTCCTATAGCTAACCCCCAATGATAGGCCTGCTGTGCTCCTATAGCTAACCCCTCTGATAGGCCTGCTGTGCTCCTATAGCTAACCTCTCTGATAGGCCTGCTGTGCTCCTATAGCTAACCCCTCTGATAGGCCTGCTGTGCTCCTATAGCTAACCCCTCTGATAGGCCTGCTGTGCTCCTATAGCTAACCCCTCTGATAGGCCTGCTGTGCTCCTATAGCTAACCCCTCTGATAGGCCTGCTGTGCTCCTATAGCTAACCCCTCTGATAGGCCTGCTGTGCTCCTATAGCTAACCCCTCTGATAGGCCTGCTGTGCTCCTATAGCTAACCCCTCTGATAGGCCTGCTGTGCTCCTATAGCTAACCCCTCTGATAGGCCTGCTGTGCTCCTATAGCTAACCCCTCTGATAGGCCTGCTGTGCTCCTATAGCTAACCCCTCTGATAGGCCTGCTGTGCTCCTATAGCTAACCCCTCTGATAGGCCTGCTGTGCTCCTATAGCTAACCCCTCTGATAGGCCTGCTGTGCTCCTATAGCTAACCCTTACTGATAGGCCTGCTGTGCTCCTATAGCTAACCCCTCTGATAGGCCTGCTGTGCTCCTATAGCTAACCCCTCTGATAGGCCTGCTGTGCTCCTATAGCTAACCCCTCTGATAGGCCTGCTGTGCTCCTATAGCTAACCCCTCTGATAGGCCTGCTGTGCTCCTATAGCTAACCCTTACTGATAGGCCTGCTGTGCTCCTATAGCTAACCCTTACTGATAGAATTAAAGTAATTTTTGTTTTATTGTGGTTTTCCTTAGTCAGATTTTGTTTATTTATCTGTGTGTCCTACCCTTGTCATTAATGGTGACACCTAATAGTATATGAATGGCATATATAATACTTTTGGGGTGTGTGGATTGAGTTTGAAAGCAATCTCTCCTCACCATGCCTTAACTCCTAGTACAGTGGCAATCTTTTATCTTTCTGTTCAAACAATGCCACTGCAATCCTGCTCCGTGGTTATGGGTACATTTTAATACTCTTCATTGTCACTATATTCATTAAAATATGTTCTATTCATCTGGAGAGGTTCTGGGTACATTATGGGTCTGCCTGGCTGGCTGCATGTGCCTACTGCATGTGCCTACTGCATGTGCTGGCTGCATGTGCCTACTGCATGTGCCTACTGCATGTGCCTACTGCATGTGCTGGCTGCATTTGGCTGTTGCATTTTTTGGGAACATTTTCTTTTTGTACTTGTCTCATCTGCCTGCAGGATTGTGCTTGTTCTGTACACTCAGGTAGAATAAAAAAGAGAGAGAAAGAAAGAGAGAGAGAGAGAGAGAGAGAGATTAATTAATAAATATGTCCCATTTTCAGTTTGTTTCATTTCAGAACCAATCTCCTTTTATACTTGTCCTGGTTTATTACTTTCCGTTACTGTGCAAATCCTTGCCAAAGCTTCAATTATTTAGTGACATAGTTCATATTGTTCCAAATATCGTCTGAGTCGTGTTTTACTGTTATATCCAAACTGCACACAGTGTTCTGGTTTTCAGGGTCTCACAGGTGCTGGTGAAAGTGTGAAAAGAGACATTTCTGCACATGCTCTTTTCTGGCTATATTACAACATGTCGTGCATGTGTGACTGTTTTTCTACCAGTTCACAGTGCACAAATATGAAGTATGAAATAATTATCTATGACAAAGCTTTCACAGTGAAAGCAGTGGGATTTGTGCTAGGAAGTAGTGCTTTTGATGTGTTATGACAGATCATAAGAAATTCAAGTAGAGAAAATATTTGTATGTCAACAAACAGAATAATGTATTCAGAATAAATTTTCATCTGACTGCATGAAACAAATAAAAAAAAGAACATATTTGTAAACATATTTATTATTTTTTTGTAAATGGGCACACAATTTTGAATATGTATTCTAAGTTATGGCCAACTATGCTAACACATGAAACAATAATTTCCTTTTTTAATGTTCACATTTTAACAAAATAAATCACCAGTGATGTTAAAATCACCTTTGCATAAAAATGTGAATACATTAAATTAATGAATAATAAATGAAGTTAAATAACATAGAAGCATAGAAGCATAAAGCAGGAAGCACTGGGGATCAACATCAGCAGCCATCAAATATTTAATGTGTGTTTATGGGGGGGGGGGGGGGGGGGGTTTGGGGCTCAAAACAGCGAGACAGTTTTTAAGGAGATAACACATAAACATAATATATACACAGAAACTCATTCAATTCTATGAGCTGGTGTCACAGAGAGAGAGAGATAAAGAGAGAGAGAGAGGAGGGGGAGAGAGAGAGAGAGAAAAAGAGGAGGGGGAGAGTGAAAGAGGAGGGGGGGAGGGAGGGGGGAGAGAGAGAGAGACAGAGAGAGAGAGAGAGGAGGGGGGGAGGGAAGAGCGAGAGAGAGAGTGAGAGAGAGAGAGAGAGGAGGGGGAGAGAGAGAGAGAGAAAAAGAGGAGGGGGGAGAGAGAGAGAGTGGAGGGGGTGCGGGAAGAGTGAAAGAGGAGGGGGGGAGGGGGGAGAGAGAGAGAGAAAGAGAGAGAGAGAGGAGGGAGAGAGAGAGAGAGGAGGGGGAGAGGGGGAGAGAGAGACAGAGAGAGTGAGAGGAGGGGGGAGAGAGAGAGAGTGAGAGAGAGAGGAGGGGGGGAAGGGGGAGAGACAGAGAGAGAGGAGGGGGAGAGAGAGAGAGTGAGAGAGAGAGGAGGGGGAGAGAGAGGAGGGGGGAAGGGGGAGAGACAGAGAGAGAGGAGGGGGAGAGAGAGATAGTGAGAGAGAGAGGAGGGGGAGAGAGAGAGTGAGAGAGAGAGGAGGGGGGAGAGAGAGAGAGAGAGAGAGAGAGAGAGAGGAGGGGGAGAGAGAGAGAGTGAGAGAGAGAGGAGGGGGGAAGGGGGAGAGAGAGAGAGAGAGAGGAGGGGGAGAGAGAGAGAGTGAGAGAGAGAGAGAGGAGAGAGTGAGAGAGAGAGGAGGGGGGGAGGGGAGAGAGAGAGAGATGAATGATTCATGCTTTCATAGTGCTGTTTGTATCCTTGTTACTGATTTCTGGATTCAGTGAACATCACTTCTCACATGTGACTGTTAATTCCTTTTCACAGACAGAGTTTCATAAATTAATTATATTCATCTGTAAACTCGCCAAAGTGTGCATGTGTACAGAAAAAAACACCTGAATTAATAAGTCAGGCATGATGATGAATGTTGATTAAATCCAGGTCTATATGGCTTTTTTGTCTACTTAAAAGAGTATTGACTGGTAAATGGAATCATGTATCAGGATCAGGAAAGCCTATCAGGGGAAGATTATTTGCGTTTGCTGTAGGTTACTGTATCAGGGGCAGGTTATGTGCGTTTGCTGTAGGTTACTGTATCAGGGGCAGGTTATGTGCGTTTGCTGTAGGTTACTGTATCAGGGGCAGGTTATGTGCGTTTGCTGTAGGTTACTGTATCAGGGGCAGGTTATGTGCGTTTGCTGTCGGTTGCTGTATCAGGGGCAGGTTATGTGCGTTTGCTGTCGGTTACTGTATCAGGGGCAGGTTATGTGTGTTTGCTGTCGGTTGCTGTATCAGGGGCAGGTTATGTGCGTTTGCTGTCGGTTACTGTATCAGGGGCAGGTTATGTGCTTTTGCTGTCGGTTGCTGTATCAGGGGCAGGTTATGTGTGTTTGCTGTCGGTTGCTGTATCAGGGGCAGGTTATGTGCGTTTGCTGTCGGTTGCTGTATCAGGGGCAGGTTATGTGCGTTTGCTGTAGGTTGCTGTATCAGGGGCAGGTTATGTGCGTTTGCTGTCGGTTGCTGTATCAGGGGCAGGTTATGTGCGTTTGCTGTAGGTTGCTGTATCAGGGGCAGGTTATGTGCATTTGCTGTAGGTTACTGTATCAGGGGCAGGTTATGTGCGTTTGCTGTCGGTTGCTGTATCAGGGGCAGGTTATGTGCGTTTGCTGTAGGTTACTGTATCAGGGGCAGGTTATGTGCGTTTGCTGTAGGTTACTGTATCAGGGGCAGGTTATGTGCTTTTGCTGTCGGTTGCTGTATCAGGGGCAGGTTATGTGCGTTTGCTGTAGGTTACTGTATCAGGGGCAGGTTATGTGCGTTTGCTGTAGGTTACTGTATCAGGGGCAGGTTATGTGCTTTTGCTGTAGGTTACTGTATCAGGGGCAGGTTATGTGCATTTGCTGTAGGTTACTGTATCAGGGGCAGGTTATGTGCTTTTGCTGTCGGTTGCTGTATCAGGGGCAGGTTATGTGCGTTTGCTGTAGGTTACTGTATCAGGGGCAGGTTATGTGCGTTTGCTGTAGGTTACTGTATCAGGGGCAGGTTATGTGCTTTTGCTGTAGGTTACTGTATCAGGGGCAGGTTATGTGCATTTGCTGTAGGTTACTGTATCAGGGGCAGGTTATGTGCGTTTGCTGTCGGTTGCTGTATCAGAGGCAGGTTATGTGCGTTTGCTGTAGGTTACTGTATCAGGGGCAGGTTATGTGCGTTTGCTGTCGGTTACTGTATCAGGGGCAGGTTATGTGCGTTTGCTGTAGGTTGCTGTATCAGGGGCAGGTTATGTGCGTTTGCTGTCGGTTGCTGTATCAGAGGCAGGTTATGTGCGTTTGCTGTAGGTTACTGTATCAGGGGCAGGTTATGTGCGTTTGCTGTAGGTTACTGTATCAGGGGCAGGTTATGTGTGTTTGCTGTAGGTTACTGTATCAGGGGCAGGTTATGTGCGTTTGCTGTAGGTTGCTGTATCAGGGGCAGGTTATGTGCTTTTGCTGTCGGTTGCTGTATCAGGGGCAGGTTATGTGCGTTTGCTGTCGGTTGCTGTATCAGGGGCAGGTTATGTGCGTTTGCTGTAGGTTACTGTATCAGGGGCAGGTTATGTGTGTTTGCTGTAGGTTACTGTATCAGGGGCAGGTTATGTGTGTTTGCTGTAGGTTACTGTATCAGGGGCAGGTTATGTGCTTTTGCTGTCGGTTGCTGTATCAGGGGCAGGTTATGTGCGTTTGCTGTAGGTTACTGTATCAGGGGCAGGTTATGTGTGTTTGCTGTCGGTTGCTGTATCAGGGGCAGGTTATGTGTGTTTGCTGTAGGTTACTGTATCAGGGGCAGGTTATGTGCTTTTGCTGTCGGTTGCTGTATCAGGGGCAGGTTATGTGCGTTTGCTGTCGGTTGCTGTATCAGAGGCAGGTTATGTGCGTTTGCTGTCGGTTACTGTATCAGGGGTAGTGAACAGGTGTGTACTTGGTGTGATAATCCCCATTAAATGAACAGGGAAGTGTGATTGGTGTGATAATCAGAGATGTATGTTTGATGGGAATATACCAATGAATTCAACCTGGAAGTCTGCTTTCGCTGATTTTAGCTTATCTGTTGGCATATTATCTTGCTTGTTTCATTGGCCAGGGTAGTAAGGAATGAGTAACCAGGGTAGTAAGGAATGAGTAACCAGGGTAGTAAGGAATGAGTAACTTGTGAACCTGTGGTTGTATTGTTGAAGCACGGAGGCCCATAGCAAACACTGGAAGCGTGTGAGTCATCCTCTCCTCTATTTCAGCCAGCAGTGCTTCCTGGCAGTGGATGGATATTAAAAATGAAGGATGCTCTTCTTTGCAGGGAGATAGCATTTCCTTTTGCGGGCTTGGTCGGCTATCCTCTTTTGCACATTGTACTAACTTTAGAGTCTTATATAATTGTCATTGTTGTTGTATTTGCATTTTTTAAAGGGGAAAGATAAATAGCCGAGAAGGTTTGTGCTTGTTCAAGCACTTCTCTGCAGCCACTGAATGTATCATGTTCTTTACTGTAGTAACATAACAAAAGACACCTGAAATGATCAAAAGAGATATAAGATCCTGAACAGTCGTATCTGTCCATCTTAACAAGAGTGTCAACATTTTTTTGAATATGAAAACCGACTGTGGTTATTTGTATTCTAAGAAAACAGGTGTGCTTTCCTGTTACCTGTTTTTTTAATTTTACATGTTATTTCATAAGGCAGTATGCACACGCACACACACACACACACACACACACACACACACAAGCACGCACGCACACACACACACACACACACACACACAAGCACGCACGCACACACACACACACACATGCATGTGTATACTGACACAAACACACACACACACACGCACACACACACACACATGCATGTGTATACTAACACACACACACACACTTCCATGTGTATACTGACACACACACACACGCATATGTATACTAACACATGCACGCACACACACACACATATGTATACTAACAAACGCACGCACACACACACACACACACACACACACACACACAACAAGTTATGTTGCCTACGGTGATTGAACACAATAGCCTATATGCAACTTAATCATTTTGGAGAAGCTGTGCTGACACTGTGCTGTGCTGTAGTGAATATGATCCAGACACTGTCTATTAATTAATCCCTCTAATATTGGTCTGGTATTATATACCAGACGGTCAATCATAGCCTACTTTTACATTTTTTTTTTTTATGACAGCTTTTTGATAATTGTTAGTAGGCTAAGCATAGGAAAAAAGAACATGCACTCATTCTAATATCCATTTATGCGAAAGATGCTGTATATTTCATCATCATCAAACAGGCTTGGATCATAATCGCTTTCACAGAGAGATGATTCTGTAGCCTCGTCAGCACAGCTGCTCCAAAATTATTAGGAAGTGCAATGTAACTCCCCTCAGTGTAGATCTACCAGTGCTCCAGGTTAAAATATCTCTCCTTCCTGACCACATCCTTCCAGCATGTGACAGATGCACTCAAAATTCATCTTTGGACAGTGGTTACAAGTAATGGGCTGTTATTAAGTATATGTGACTTCAACTGGTTTTTTGTTTAAGTAAATCCAAAAATGTATTTGTTTACTTAGTAATATTGCGTGCAACCACTGTCCAGCGATTTTTCTTTTAATTGTGTGATGGGTATATCTCAGTCATCAATAGAAGCTATGATCATTTTATCAATGCGATGTATTAATACGTCAAAAGACCACAAAAAACACTAATTTATTCATTAATTCATTTTTTATTTTTAATAATGAATAATACATTAATTTAATATTCTATTGTTTTCTTGATTTAAGATTATTATTACTGTCACAATATATATATGCTTTGGCAATATCTACGGTTTGAAGTATTTCCTGCAAATAAAGCAGTTCTGAATTTGTAAGAGAAAGATAGAAGAATAGAGAAAGAGAGCGACGGAGGAGAGGGGTGGTGCTCAGTCTTAGAGTCGCGAGGCCGAGCGCTCTGCCAGGCTGATAAAGAGGTCCGTTGGGACGGCAGAATGTGTTTACTACAACAGTTTTACCTGCAATACTGTGTTTAGTTTGGGAACTGATTGAGCCCTGCAGGCCTATTACTGTGTAATCTGAGGCTCTGCTGCATGCTGGTCTCTGGGGCTTAATTAAGAACAGGAGGCAGCGCCCAGGTGGAGCTAATAGACCCTCCTCTCTAATGTATCCCTGCCGAGCCATTGTTCCTCTCCCGCCGCCGGTGTAGCTGTCCTATCGCCCCCGTACCCAGCACTCCCGGGGCCTCCTTCCACCGCCGTCCGCCCTCCCCCCCGCCCCCTGATCAAAGCGGGGCCTCGGCCACTTGTGGCGGAACATCAAAGCGGTGTGGCGCTAATCCGGACAGGTTTCCTACGCATTTGCCTGAGGTTTCCTGCGAGTTTTCCTGAGGTTTCCTCCACGTTTGCCGGAGGTTTCCTACGCGTTTGCCTGAGGTTTCCTACGCGTTTGCCTGAGGTTTCCTCCGCGTTTGCCTGAGGTTTCCTCCGCGTTTGCCTGAGGTTTCCTACGCGTTTGTCAGAGGGAGCGGTGATATCTCTTCACGCAGTGGGGGGACCCCTGTGGGTGACGGACGCCTGCCCACACCCCCAACCACATCGGTAAGAGCCCCTTTTCTAACTCCTCCCGCTTCCTGGGGATTCTGACGCTATGTCGACCACTGATTCTGCCGTGACCTCACTGTGCTTCATGACTCAGCGTCTGGGTGCTTTACCCATGATGCCTCACTGCACCGACCCACACCTAAGAGCAGCTTTCAGTGGGACAAACACACTCACATTACAATTTATAACAGGCAGATTGTGGTCTCAAAGTGAAGCCGTGGCGTAACTACTCCTGATCCTAGACTATCGGCACTGCACAGGAAGTTCTGAACTCTCTGAGGAAACAGAGTTTCCAGTTTTGCAGTTTTTTTGTATGAAAGTTATATATTAAGCAGAAAGGATGATGGTGTCTGAAACGCTTTTAAGGCAAGTGTGCCCTCCCTCCTCTCTGCGTGTGCCCTTCCTCCTCTCTGCGCAGACAGCGTGCACCACACCTGTGATCTTTATTAAGGATGCATTCATTTACTCTCTCAGCGAGTAATATGACTTTCCACTGCTACGCTTTCTCTCCCCTCTTTTTAATCCTTTATTTCACCTCCTGCCGCACAACAATGTTTCAGCAAAGCTTATTGTGGTTATGATTCTTATTATATTTTGTCGCACATTGCAATTTTGTCCTGCCGCCCTGTAGAAATACTGCTTTGTGAAGAGTCACACTGCCTGTAGGGCTACTCTACCCTGGGCCTGGAGGGCTACAGTGCCTATAGGGCTACTCTACCCTGGGCCTGGAGGGCTACTCTACCCTGGGCCTGGAGGGCTACAGTGCCTATAGGGCTACTCTACCCTGGGCCTGGAGGGCTACTCTACCCTGGGCCTGTAGGGCTACTCTACCCTGGGAGAGATAAGCTGCTGGCTTTTCAGTGCTGACGGCTGTTCTTTAATTATCCACAGCCATGTCCTGCACATGCTCAGTGGAGCCCTAACCAGGAAATCCTTTGACAAACCTTGTTTCAGCTTGTACACTTTGACCTTTATTGCATATAAATGTACATATTAACAGGTTAATTTGGTGGATGCATCACCAATGTTTTACTTCATAATTAATCCCTGGGTTCATATTGTTTATTTATATACATATACTCTGTTTATTTATGAATGATTAGTGTTTGTTCTTCTCCTGTATCCTGTTACAATAGTTGTGTGATTTTGTGTGGTGATTAATAATATTGCTGGTTGGCATTTGGGCTGGTAAAGGAAGGGTGATGTATGTATGTATGTGAGGACTGAATGAACATATTGAGCAGGACAAAACATGCTCCTGTTTCCTCTTCAGCTCCCCTGTGTGTGACCGTATATGTTAGCAGCTCCCTGACTGCATAAATAATTCAGCAATCGCTGCCTTTTCAAATACACAAGAGAAAGAAAGTACATGGCTTCAATATATGTTTGTGTCAGGCTTACATTAGAGCCACTAGAATAATGTCTGGTATAATGTGATGATGATGATGATGATGATGATGATTATTATTATTATTATTATTATTATTATTATTATTATTATTATTAATAAACATACGATTTAACAAATTTCAAATCAATTAAGAAACCACTTCAGTTATTAATCACTTCATTATATTTACTGAAAATGATATTAAAATAAAGATGTTGTAACTATCATAACTAAAATGTATCACTAATGTGAGTCTAGTTAAAGATGGACCTGAAAATACAAATTAAAACTGTTAAAAAGGAAACAACATTAGTTATTAAAACAGACACTCATTGACTTCACTTCAGTGCGTGTCATGTGTCCAACTGGACAGAGAAACGGTGAGAGACAAGTTAGTTCTGCTGACAGGGCGTGGTTCTGCTGACAGGGCGTGGTTCTGACATCGGCCTTGCTGACTCTGGTCATTATCATTTTTATTTTTTTGGACTTTTTTTTTATTAAAATTGAGAGAGTGGAAGCAAGAGCGACAAAAATGTCAAAGCCGTGAAGTGAATTCCATCCATTTCATGAGAGACCTTAACCCCAATAAGACCCCCCAATAAGACCCCCCAATAAGACCCCCCAATAAACCCCCCCAATAAGACCCCCCCAATAAAACCCCCCAATAAGACCCCCCCAATAAGACCCCCCAATAAGACCCCCCAATAAAACCACAGCACCCCGGACAGCTTATTAAATCCAACATGCACACTCTGCTCTCTATTCTGCAGCTTGTCAGGTCCACATGCACACTCTGCTCTCTATTCTGCAGCTTGTCAGGTCCACATGCACACTCTGCTCTCTATTCTGCAGCTTGTCAGGTCCACATGCACACTCTGCTCTCTATTCTGCAGCTTGTCAGGTCCACATGCACACTCTGCTCTCTATTCTGCAGCTTGTCAGGTCCACATGCGCACTCGGGTGTCGGGTCCACATGCTCACTCTCATGCATCCTGGCAGTGGCTCAGAAAGGTCAGTTTCTTTTCATGGACTGTATATTGGGCAGGTGATTGAAGGGTGAGTCAGATGGAAAGAGCTCTGTAAAATTAAAATTAAATATGGACTTTGAAGCTTTTTGGAGAAATCTCATCTTGAACTGTGACATTCTGTCCAGGAAGCACAGTGCTCTGAATCCATATATCACTGAATTTATTTCAGGGAATTTCAGTAAAATTCAACTGAATTGTATCAACTCTAAAGCAACGCAATCTTGATTCTTGGATTGTCATCGTAAAGATGTTATCAGTGCACATTTTCCAGAGCAATGCATGAAACAGATAAAAATGCAATTTGAGCCAGTTTGGGAAACTCTGTAAAACGTTCTCCTGATTGTTTTTTAAAGGCGGTCAAGCTGCACCCCTCTGCACATGTTGGGAGGTACAGACAGAAATATCCAGAAAAAAACAATAAACAATCCAGCACTTTTAATTAACGCTGACAGGCCTCATGATGGCCAGTTGTACATGTCATTTACAAGGATTAAAAATGACTGATTGTACTCCCCACAGGCTGCCTGTGCAGGTGTCTTTATATATGTTCATTTTCAAGATATCCTGATGAATTCAGATCATTTCTAAAGCATGTTTGTTTGCTTGTGCTTAAATCAGACTTTAGCAGGATGCATGTTTCATTCATTACCGTTTTCTTTGTCTCTGAACTCTGATTTTCAACAAATTGTTCAGTTTGGGTGACCGGGTGTCAACAATTTTAGCATCCTCTTTCAAAAGAGATTAGATGAATGCAAAAAATATATTTTAAATCAAATCAAATAAAATACAAATGTATTTGTATAATGCATTTTACAAAGTGTCACAATACGCTTCACACTGACATAAACCCACACAAGAGGAAACCTAAATTACAAGCGTTTATAACAAGCCTTTTAAACAAGCCTATAACAAGTGTTTAAAACAAGCCTATAACAAGCCTATATAACAAGCCTTTAAAACAAGCCTATAACAAGCGTTTATAACAAGCCTATATAACAAGTGTTTATAACAAGAATGTCTGTTTCTGGCATAATGTGACATTTAGAGGGTACATCACCCCTCATTAGACATGTAAAGAGTGTAATTAAAAACAATTATTTACTGTTATACTTGAATAATTGTAATTATGGCTGGAAAGTAAACCAGCATATACCGTGCGGTACTGAGAGCAGGGTCTGGAGGGTATTTCTGTGCAGGTCTACAATCAAGGACAGTAGATAAAAGTAGGTGTTGTTGTACTTCACTGCAGATAGATACATGTACAGAATTACCTACAGGGTTCGTACAGATCTTTGAAAGTATTGAAAATGTTTGTTTCTGAGAGCTCTGTTTTCAAGGTTAGAAATATGCTTGAATTTTTAATAAACTACTTTAAAATGCTTAAGTTTTCAAGAACTCGTAGGCAAAGTAATTTTTGGGAGGAAATCATATTAATCATGTTTATTCAAATTTGACAGAAAAAGTTTTCCATGTTGTGAGTGAGGATACCTGTGAGGTTTCCTCTGATTGCGTGCGCTATTAGCACAGAACAGCTCGGGACTAACGTCCGCCACACGCTCCTCCGATTGCGTGCGCTATTACCACAGAACAGCTCGGGGCTAACGTCCGCCACACGCTCCTCCGATTGCGTGCGCTATTACCACAGAACAGCTCGGGGCTAACGTCCGCCACACGCTCCTCCGATTGCGTGCGCTATTACCACAGAACAGCTCGGGGCTAACGTCCGCCACACGCTCCTCCGATTGCGTGCGCTATTACCACAGAACAGCTCGGGGCTAACGTCCGCCACACGCTCCTCCGATTGCGTGCGCTATTACCACAGAACAGCTCGGGGCTAACGTCCGCCACACGCTCCTCCGATTGCGTGCGCTATTACCACAGAACAGCTCGGGGCTAACGTCCGCCACACGCTCCTCCGATTGCGTGCGCTATTACCACAGAACAGCTCGGGGCTAACGTCCGCCACACGCTCCTCCGATTGCGTGCGCTATTACCACAGAACAGCTCGGGGCTAACGTCCGCCACTCGCTCCTCCGATTGCGTGCGCTATTACCACAGAACAGCTCGGGGCTAACGTCCGCCACACGCTCCTGATCGTGCGGCCACAGAACAGCTCGTAACGTCCGCCACACGTGTAACGTCCGCCACACGCTCCCGTCTTCATGCCCGGCTGTAACGTCCGCCACATGCTCCTGTCTTCATGCCCGGCTGTAACGTCCGCCACACGCTCCTGTCTTCATGCCCGGCTGTAACGTCCGCCACACGCTCCTGTCTTCATGCCCGGCTGTAACGTCCGCCACACGCTCCTGTCTTCATGCCCGGCTGTAACGTCCGCCACACGCTCCTGTCTTCATGCCCGGCTGTAACGTCCGCCACATGCTCCTGTCTTCATGCCCGGCTGCCGGTTCAATGAAAATTGGTTTCAAAATGAATGTTACAGGCTGTGGCTACAGCGAGGGCCGGCCTCACGCAAGGCTAAAGGTAATCGGAGCAAATGTGCTTTTCATCAAAACCGTTTCCCTTACCGTTACCCTTACCGTTTCTGCGGCAGTAAAACTAAAAATATTAATATATAATTTTAAAAACACACAAGACTAATAGCTGGGAATGGATGCATGAGTTGAGAAACTCACTCTGTTTGTGATTGGCTCAGTGTTGGGATGGTTGAGAAACTCACTCTGTTTGTGATTGGCTCAGTGTTGGGATGGTTGAGAAACTCACTCTGTTTGTGATTGGCTCAGTGTTGGGATGGTTGAGAAACTCACTCTGTTTGTGATTGGCTCAGTGTTGGGATGGTTGAGAAACTCACTCTGTTTGTGATTGGCTCAGTGGTGGGATGGTTGAGGAACTCACTCTGTTTGTGATTGGCTCAGTGTTGGGATGGTTGAGAAACTCTCTGTTTGTGATTGGCTCAGTGTTGGGATGGTTGAGAAATTCATTCTGTTTGTGATTGGCTCAGTGGTGGGTTGGCTGATTGATCGTTGATTGGTTCCTGAATGCCTCCCAGCTTCTGTTTAATCAGATCAATTTTTAATAGATTTTTCTTTCAAATAAAAACACAGCAACAGAAAAACAACCCTGGCATCCAAAACAACAGTGTGAGCCATTAAACCTCAGAAATAATGTCACAGTGAAGGAGCGCAGCATCCAACAAAACAACAAAAAGAATAGTGCTCACCCCGGGCCGACCTCTGTATAAACTAAACAACAAGGAAACAGCAGGTACACAGGGATGACGTCACCCCCACAGAAAGGGCCAGTCTGGGCCGTACCCACACATAACAACCAGGAAGCAATTCCTCAACACTTCCAAAGACATTCGCAGCACATTCTGAGCATATCCCTGCCACATTCCCAGTGTATTCCAGCACATTCCCAGCACATTGCCAGCGTATCACCAGCACATTCCCAGCACATTGCCAGCGTATCACCAGCACATTCCCAGCACATTGCCAGCACAAAATTACAAGCAATAAAGGCTTGAAATATTTCACTCGATTTGTAATGAATCTATATAATATATGAGTTTCACTTTCTGAAATGAGTGACAAAAAATATTTAACTTTTTCACGATATTCTAATTTTTTGAGCTGCACCTGTATATATTTATATATAAGGAATTTTGCAGTTGGCTATGTGGCCTAGAGTATCATGCATATATCCATAATCTAATGCTGACTCATCCTGAAACAGTTCTTACATAATTTTTGGTGTAGTTCTTGGTTTTGAATAATATGTATTTGCTTTGGATTTTGGATAGGATAAATAATGAGTTCAGTGATGAATAAAAAAATGTTCAGGACACAATTGGAAATTTTTTCAACAACAAAAAAAACAGCCACATCAATGTCGCTTCATAAAATGGCTTCCAGTTATTGTTGGTAGATGGTAGTGGTTAGTCGCTATATTAGCCTGAAATGCTCTCTGGTCTGAATATCTTTTCAAAGTTTCTTGCTGTAAAACAAAAGAAACCCGTTGACTGAAACCTCAGTGAATCTGAGGTGGAGAGGTTATTTTCAGAACCTTCAAACACAGTGGAATTGTTCATTCTGAAGGTATTTGTACATCCGAAATGTGTTTTTCTTTCCGAGTGACAATAGGGGTTCTGAGAACAGACAGGATGTGGTCCAATTTTCTCTACAAAGTTTGGGGAAAATTGACAGATTTGTTTCAGTTTATAGTGTATCAAAGTGCCTGAAAAGTGCAGTGGGACGATATTTGTGTTATGATTGACAAAAAAAAAAGCACTGTGAAATACTGGATTCTGCCTAATTAAAAGAAGCAGAGTACGTATAGAAACAGCTGTATCTACAGTAACACTAAGTTGCGCATTTTTTCTTAAACATTGTGATAAACCAGAGTAGGTTATCAAATATTGATGGTTTCTTCATGGATTTATGACAGCAGCTCAAAAAACAGAAAACACAGCATTACGGGAAAGGCAATTATGGCCGAAATCACTAAGATCACTAAGATTACTAAAATCACTAAGATCACTAAGATTACTAAGATCACTAAGATTACTAAAATCACTAAGATTACTAAAATCACTAAGATCACTAAGATTACTAAAATCACTAAGATCACTAAAATCACTAAGATTACTAAAATCACTAAGATTACTAAGATTACTAAGATCACTAAAATCACTAAAATCACTGAAATCTTTAAATCACTATGCAGCCAAAGACCCATAAAATGAGCAGCAATTAAAGACAGCGTTTGCTTTTACTTCATAAACAAAGCCAATACAGTAATACTGAAGCGTGCCTTTAATTTAAGGTAAAAATGTTAATGGCATGTTGGCCAATATCTCACATGGCTGTAACGCATGTAGGCCAGTATCTCACATGGGTGTAACGCATGTAGGCCAGTATCTCACATGGCTGTAACGCATGTAGGCCAATATCTCACATGGCTGTAACGCATGTAGGCCAGTATCTCACATGGCTGTAACGCATGTAGGCCAGTATCTCACATGGCTGTAACTAAGCACAATACCAAGTTGTTGTTTTCTTAACTTTTTTATATTTTTCTCAATCTCTTTCTGATATCTGCAGGAGATTCAGTGGCCCATTGGAATCCCGGTTCATGTAAACACCTCGAGTAAAAAGCAATACCACATAATTATAATAATTATAGCATTTTATTGGCTCATAAGGCTCAGTGGGCCTGATCGTATCTCAGTGTCTGTATGAGTACACACTGGAGCTCTGACCAAAGCACAGTACAGCCTGATCGTATCTCAGCGTCTGTATGAGTACACACTGGAGCTGTGACCAAAGCACAGTACAGCCTGATCGTATCTCAGTGTCTGTATGAGTACACACTGGAGCTCTGACCAAAGCACAGCACAGCCTGATCGTATCTCAGCGTCTGTATGAGTACACACTGCAGCTGTGACCAAAGCACAGTGCAGCCTGATCGTATCTCAGTGTCTGTATGAGTACACACTGGAGCTGTGACCATAGCACAGTACAGCCTGATCGTATCTCAGTGTCTGTATGAGTACACACTGGAGCTGTGACCAAAGCACAGTACAGCCTGATCGTATCTCAGCGTCTGTATGAGTACACACTGGAGCTGTGACCAAAGCACAGTACAGCCTGATCGTATCTCAGTGTCTGTATGAGTACACACTGGAGCTGTGACCAAAGCACAGTACAGCCTGATCGTATCTCAGCGTCTGTATGAGTACACACTGGAGCTGTGACCAAAGCACAGTACAGCCTGATCGTATCTCAGTGTCTGTATGAGTACACACTGGAGCTGTGACCAAAGCACAGTACAGCCTGATCGTATCTCAGTGTCTGTATGAGTACACACTGGAGCTGTGACCATAGCACAGTACAGCCTGATCGTATCTCAGTGTCTGTATGAGTACACACTGGAGCTGTGACCAAAGCACAGTACAGCCTGATCGTATCTCAGTGTCTGTATGAGTACACACTGGAGCTGTGACCAAAGCACAGTACAGCCTGATCGTATCTCAGCGTCTGTATGAGTACACACTGGAGCTGTGACCAAAGCACAGTACAGCCTGATCGTATCTCAGTGTCTGTATGAGTACACACTGCAGCTGTGACCAAAGCACAGTACAGCCTGATCGTATCTCAGCGTCTGTATGAGTACACACTGGAGCTGTGACCAAAGCACAGTACAGCCTGATCGTATCTCAGCGTCTGTATGAGTACACACTGGAGCTGTGACCAAAGCACAGTACAGCCTGATCGTATCTCAGTGTCTGTATGAGTACACACTGGAGCTCTGACCAAAGCACAGTACAGCCTGATCGTATCTCAGTGTCTGTATGAGTACACACTGGAGCTGTGACCAGAGCACAGTGCAGCCTGATCGTATCTCAGTGTCTGTATGAGTACAGTACACACACTGGAGACCTGAGCACAGTACACAGGCTGATCGTATATCTCAGTGTTGTATGAGTACACACACTGGAGTGACCCAAAGCACAGGACAGCCTGATCGTATCTCAGTGTCTGTATGAGTACACACTGGAGCTCTGACCAAAGCACAGTACAGCCTGATCGTATCTCAGTGTCTGTATGAGTACACACTGGAGCTGTGACCAAAGCACAGTACAGCCTGATCGTATCTCAGTGTCTGTATGAGTACACACTGGAGCTGTGACCAAAGCACAGTACAGCCTGATCGTATCTCAGTGTCTGTATGAGTACACACTGGAGCTGTGACCAAAGCACAGTACAGCCTGATCGTATCTCAGTGTCTGTATGAGTACACACTGCAGCTGTGACCAAAGCACAGTATGTTCTCTGTATTTTTATTTATTTTTTGTTTAATAGCTTTTGTTATTAAGGCGCTAAATTAACTTTTTGATGTGTCTCCCACTGTATGTGGCAATGTGATTGCGGCAAGCAAAGCAATTAGAAATGATGAATGTGTTTGTGTGTGTGTGTGTGTGTGTGTGTGTGTGTGTGTGTGTGTGTGTGTGTGCGCCCTGTTCTCCGGCTCTCCTTCCTTGTTGTGTTTATTGGCAGATGGATTTTAAAGTGTTCACAATGAGACACAACAAGCCCATCAGTACAGAAACTGAAAGACTTAAATGTCTAGGGCACAGTTATTTCACACACACACACACACACACACACACACACACAGCCAGTTAAAAATCCTTTAAAAGATGCAAGCATTGGAACAGGTCTGCAGTAGCCAGTGTGGCTCTGTTCAGCCTAACTGTGCAGATATTACAGACAGGCCTACAGCAGCCAGTGTGTCTCTGTTCAGCCTAACTGTGCAGATATTACAGACAGGTCTACAGCAGCCAGTGTGGCTCTGTTCAGCCTAACTGTGCAGATATTACAGACAGGCCTACAGCAGCCAGTGTGTCTCTGTTCAGCCTAACTGTGCAGATATTACAGACAGGTCTACAGCAGCCAGTGTGGCCCTGTTCAGCCTAACTGTGCAGATATTACAGACAGGTCTGCAGTAGCCAGTGTGGCTCTGTTCAGCCTAACTGTGCAGATATTACAGACAGGTCTACAGCAGCCAGTGTGGCTCTGTTCAGCCTAACTGTGCAGATATTACAGACAGGCCTACAGTAGCCAGTGTGGCTCTGTTCAGCCTAACTGTGCAGATATTACAGACAGGTCTACAGAAGCCAGTGTGGCTCTGTTCAGCCTAACTGCACAGATATTACAGACAGGCCTACAGCAGCCAGTGTGGCTCTGTTCAGCCTAACTGTGCAGATATTACAGACAGGCCTACAGCAGCCAGTGTGGCTCTGTTCAGCCTAACTGTGCAGATATTACAGACAGGTCTGCAGTAGCCAGTGTGGCTCTGTTCAGCCTAACTGTGCAGATATTACAGACAGGCCTACAGTAGCCAGTGTGGCTCTGTTCAGCCTAACTGTGCAGATATTACAGACAGGTCTACAGCAGCCAGTGTGGCTCTGTTCAGCCTAACTGTGCAGATATTACAGACAGGTCTACAGCAGCCAGTGTGGCTCTGTTCAGCCTAACTGTGCAGATATTACAGACAGGTCTACAGCAGCCAGTGTGGCTCTGTTCAGCCTAACTGTGCAGATATTACAGACAGGTCTACAGCAGCCAGTGTGGCTCTGTTCAGCCTAACTGTGCAGATATTACAGACAGGTCTACAGCAGCCAGTGTGTCTCTGTTCAGCCTAACTGTGCAGATATTACAGACAGGCCTACAGCAGCCAGTGTGGCTCTGTTCAGCCTAACTGTGCAGATATTACAGACAGGCCTACAGCAGCCAGTGTGTCTCTGTTCAGCCTAACTGTGCAGATATTACAGACAGGCCACCAGACATTTGAACAGAGATTGTGAGGCGACGGCATGTGGAGTAAGCGCGTGCCTGCAGCCATGTTTTTAATCCAATTGACACTCCCTAGTGGGCGCTAAAATGCGCCATTACGCTGCCTCTAGACAGCGAGAGTGAGCAGCAGTCTCCAGAGGGCTAGCGAATGAGGCGCATGGCTCGGCGCCAGCTGTCTGTGTGGATCCGGGAGAGAGCCGTCCTGGACCAGGGGAGGTCTGATGAATGTAACACCTGTTTGGCACCCCCCCCCCCCCCCTTCCTAGGTGTATGGCTGCAGAGGTAGATGAGGATGTTTGGGGAAGAGGAAAGTGCCCATAAAGGCCCTATAACTCACCTTTCTGCTCCATTTCACTCACACTCTCCAATCTTATTTGCACTTCGCTGCTAAAATGTGTACCCTATAACGCCTGCCAAAACCCCTGTCACACATAGAGACAGGGACAGAGACAGAGAGAGACAGAGAGACATGTCAATCAGAACAAAAACTAAATATTTGCTTGTTTTATTGATTTTCAAAAAGCTTTTGATTCAATCTGGCTGGAGGGTCTAATGTATAAACTTATTTAAAGCGCTGTAGGGGATAAAACCTATGATGTAATCAAATCAATGTACACAGGAAATAAATGTGCAATTAGAATTGGAAAGAAACAAACCAAATTCTTCACAATAGGGGCGTGGAGTGAGACAGGGATTCTGCTTGAGCTCAACCCTATTCAACATTTATATTCATGAATTGGCCACAAAACTGGAACAATCTGCTGCCCCTGGTCTCACTTTACTTGACAAAGAAACCACGTTTCTGCTCAAACAGGGCTGCAGCAGAATCTAGACTTGCTGGAGCAATTCTGCAAGACCTGGGCCCTTGCAGTAAACTTTAAAAAGACAAAAATAAAAGTTTTCCAGAAAAAATCCAGATCTCAGAAAATCAAACCTAATTTTACACTTACATAAAAAAATACAGAATACAAAAAAAAAGTACAAAAAATATAGAGTACTCTACAAATGACACATACCTAGGATTAAAAATCACCTCCGCAGGGAGCTTCAACCTGGCTGTGAATGAACTGAGAGAGAAAGCACGCAGGGCATTCTACGCCATAAAGAAACAAATTAAAATAGATATACCAATCAGGATTTGGCTCAAAATATTCAAATCAGTAATTGAACCAATTACACTATATGGCAGTGAAGTGTGGGGTCCGCTTACAAAGCAACATTTTGCTAAATGGGACAAACACCCAACTGAAACCCTGCATGCAGAGTTCTGTAAAAATATCCTCCACGTACAGAGAAAAACACCAAACAATGCATGCAGGGCAGGAATAGACCGATATCCGCTACTTAACATCCAAAAAAGAGCCATCAAATACTGGAGACACCTAAAAAACAGTGACCCTGACTCATACCATCACAAGGCCCTGAAATACCAAGAGCTGAGTCCAGAGAAGAGTCCATTCACTCAGCTGGTCCTGAGGCTCAGTTCACTAAACTAACCCCCACTAACACCCCCCAGCCTCAGCACAGCTACATTCCAACTGAACCAATTAGAATCAACCCAATCATAACAAAACACAAACAAAATTATATTAACCAATGGGGAAATCAGACAAGACATCAAAGTGAACTGACATGCTATTTGGCCCTAAAACGAGAATACACTGTGGCAGACTATCTGACCACAGTGAAAAATTGCAAATCCAGAAAATTCTAGAAGATTCTATAAGCAAATCCTGGTTTCCTAAGACCCCTCAAATAATCAGATTTCATCCGTCTGATTTCAGCCGGCCTCCCTCACACTCCTGTACCCCCTCCTCCTACCCCCCCCCCCCCCCCTACACACACCCCAGTTCATTCACCTGCCGATCATAGACCCACCCATCCCTACTCATCTTGTTTTAAATCATTCTGGTTGCCATGTTGTTTTACTTCAGATCCCCCTTTTCAGAGAACATTTTCCAGATCAGGAATAAATAAAATTTTTATCTATCAGCAGTGGTCCAGACACTTTAAGTCAATCAATGAGGCGTCACTTTTGAAGCAGGTTGAAAGAAGAAAGGTGAAATCAATAAGGCTTCTGCTGAGGGACACTACTGCAGAGCAGTGTGTCTGTTTGCATGGGTGCCCGGGCTTTGCAATAGAGATACTTATTCAAAGCGTGTGTGTACACAGACCTCCCACACATACTATTTTCAGGTCTCTTTGTGCAATCAACTCAATCCACACTTTGGCAAAAGAGGTGTCATGTACAGTATACTGTGTTTTGAAGTATTATTTATTATTTATCATTGAGACACTTGCCAGTAGCTACTAGCTTTCCATTTTAAATCAAAGCGCTCATAAGTGTTCCTGATTTAATGATTCTTTGTTGATTCTAAAACAACATTTGTCCTCAACTTTTACTTAAATACATAAATTAGTCATTTATTTTCTTCACAAACACAGTTTAGCATGTTAATTATGGTGATTGGCTCAACGAGCCAAATTGTGTTCGTGAAGATACATTTTTTTATCCAGATGAAGGGAAGCCACACTCTGAAACTACACAGAAACAGACCATGTGCATTAAAACCCAAGCACTGGGTGTTCAGACCATGTGCATTAAAACCCAAGCACTGGGTGTTCAGGACATGTGCATTAAAACCCAAGCACTGGGTGTTCAGGACATGTGCATTAAAACCCAAGCACTGGGTGTTCAGGACATGTGCATTAAAACCCAAGCACTGGGTGTTCAGGACATGTGCATTAAAACCCAAGCACTGGGTGTTCAGGACATGTGCATTAAAACCCAAGCACTGGGTGTTCAGGACATGTGCATTAAAACCCAAGCGCTGGGTGTTCAGGACATGTGCATTAAAACCCAAGCACTGGGTGTTCAGGACATGTGCATTAAAACCCAAGCACTGGGTGTTCAGGACATGTGCATTAAAACCCAAGCACTGGGTGTTCAGGACATGTGCATTAAAACCGAAGCGCTGGGTGTTCAGGACATGTGCATTAAAACCCAAGCACTGGGTGTTCAGGACATGTTTTATAAGACCCACAAGTCTTTTTATCTTATGCACTTAAACTTGGGCCTGGATTCTATCAACATTTTTCTCTAACTTTGCATCACAGTTAAATGCAAATGTTTATTCTTAATAAAGTAAGACTGGTCTTCATTTGTGAGTCTGGCTTCAGATCTGATATTTGATATCAAAGCTAGAATATCTACTGAGGTGAATGTCTCTCAGTGAAGCCTGTTAGGTCAGATGGAGTTGCTCTACAAACGTTTGTAATAGGAGAGGCTTGGACACTTGCTTTGGACAAATGTCTGCAAATTCCTGCCCATTCCAATTTTGTGAAAATAAGGAGAAGGCGATGTTCTGATGGACACAGGGCAAGATGGCTGCCTGCCTGCCACTCTGGCAGATATGACACCCCGGACTGACCAATCAGATTTAAAAGGCACTAAATCTCCACTCTGGACTGACCAATCAGATTTAAAAGGCACTGAGTCTCCACTCCGGACTGACCAATCAGATTGAAAAGGCACTGAGTCTCCACCCCGGACTGACCAATCAGATTCAAAAGGCACTGAGGGCGGGATTTACTAAGGGCACAGTCGCAGTGCAAAACTATCACCTATATTGTGACTCTTTTGCGGTCGCAGATACCGCCACATTAGCGACTGATTTACCGTCACTAGTCCTAATTATGCAATCAAAGAAATTAAACGCTCCCATTCGCAATTTTGCGATAGGAGACATCCATAGCAATACCCTAATAAATGGATACGGAGAAACCATGCAAGCACAAGTCCCGATATAACCACAAGAAAAATAAAACTTAAATTTATGAGCTACACGACGCTGTATTACAGCATATACAACAATAACAGAGAGGAGAACATTTTGGAATGACATCACATACAAAATATATTTATGAACAGTAGAGGCTGTAAAGAAAAAAATATTTTTTTTCGTTATTTTTAGAATAACTTTCCTACAGCATAACAGGGAAAATAACACAGGTGGTGGTCCAATAGAACAACAGGTGGAAGGTATGCAAAATGAGCTATTGGTGGGAGTGGGAGGAATAGACACGGGTGAACCACAGAGCGTCGGAAGGTAACTGTACTCAAAATTCATTATACTGTAAGCCCTACTGAATGCATATGTGACCAGATCTCTGCTTCAGGTACACGTTTCAAAATTTGACTTTAGAAGTTTTTCATCTCACATTAAAGTACAGAAATGCGCTACAAAATGAGGTATCACTTGATGAGATTGGGTAAATATTTCTGGAGATATGACTGTTTGAATATTGTGATTGAGAAAACTAGCTTTAAAGGTTTTGTTGTGAATTCTGCCCTTTCTCATTGTATAATACACCCTCAAACTACTGTATGAAATTGTTATATTTGTGTAGTTCGTAACCCAGTGCCTGCTATGATTCTGAATAAGTTTGATTTAAATGGTGTTTAAAAATGTTTAAATCATAAAAAATATATATAAAAATATGAAATAAAAATACAAGTTTAACTTCTGATTTTGCTTTAAAATATAGAATTGATACTTCAAAGAGTGCCCATACATTTTGATAGCCCTAATCAACAGGTAAAGGCATTGATACTTCAAAGAGTGCCCATACATTTTGATAGCCCTAATCAACAGGTAAAGGCTCTTAGCCTCCACTCCGGACTGACCAATCAAATTTAAAAGGCACCCCCTCCACTCCGGACTGACCAATGAGATTTAAAAGGCACTGAGGGACTCCCAGGTCAGTCGATCCGACGCCATGCTGATGCACAGTGGTGTCCGACAGTGTAAATCCTTGGTTTTGTTAAAAGCCAGAATGTCAGTGGATTGCAATGGCCTTTATCAGCACTGTCCCTGCTGTAGAGCCTGGATAATGATTAGCTACATAGGATTGCGTTTTATAGGCACATTAATAATTGATCTCCTGCTAATCCGCTCTTCATCCTCCCTTTATTCCTTTGTCTGGTTTTTATTTTATTTCTCCCCACGTTGTACTGGTGGCCTGTTATGTTGTGGGAATGCAAAAGCCATTTACAGGGGGCGGGTAATGAGGTTTTGGGGAGATTACTGATAAGAAGGGATACGAGGGCAGCTGTCTCCTGATGGACACTGTGGCGGTTTCCTCTTCTCAAAGCGCGGCATGGCCTCTAATTGAGATACAGAAGCGTTACCAATGCATATGCAATTCCTGCTGCGCCATAACACATCATTATCATTTCTATCAACAGCCACTCAAAGCTCCTCAGTATATTATGGCAATATTGAATGAATGCCTCCTAGTGACTTCCTAAAGCACCTACTTAGCAGACAAGGATCCGCGAGCAGGGGAGTGCACCAGTGGGCAGTCATTTCACACCAGTAGTCAATATGCTTTAATAAGATGCAGATTGCTGAGTGCAATCTCACAGGGAGACACAGTGGCTATCCTAAAACACAGCGTGATAATGTCCTTATCATGGACCGTCCAGCTCGGAGACCCAGAGAGTGGCTATCCTAAAACACAGCGTGATAATGTCTTTATCATGGACCGTCCAGCTCGGAGACCCAGAGAGTGGCTATCCTAAAACACAGCGTGATAATGTCTTTATCATGGACCGTCCAGCTCGGAGACCCAGAGAGCGGCTATCCTAAAACACAGCGTGATAATGTCTTTATCATGGACCGTCCAGCTCGGAGACCCAGAGAGTGGCTATCCTAAAACACAGCGTGATAATGTCTTTATCATGGACCGTCCAGCTCGGAGACCCAGAGAGTGGCTATCCTAAAACACAGCGTGATAATGTCTTTATCATGGACCGTCCAGCTCGGAGACCCAGAGAGTGGCTATCCTAAAACACAGCGTGATAATGTCTTTATCATGGACCGTCCAGCTCGGAGACCCAGAGAGTGGCTATCCTAAAACACAGCGTGATAATGTCCTTATCGTGGACCGTCCAGCTCGGAGACCCAGAGAGTGGCTATCCTAAAACACAGCGTGATAATGTCCTTATCATGGACCGTCCAGCTCGGAGACCCAGAGAGTGGCTATCCTAAAACACAGCGTGATAATGTCCTTATCATGGACCGTCCAGCTCGGAGACCCAGAGGTGCTCATTAACCCCCCATTCTCATAATCCTGGATCCAATGACCCTCTCTCACATCACCCCACTCTTTATATGTGGAGCTGCTGGACTTTCGCTTACTGCTTACAACAACAACAATCACCATCATCATCATCATCATCAACATCACCATCACCATCATCATAATCAACATCACCATCATCGTCATCTTCACCATCATAATCATAATCACCATCACCATCATCATCACCATAATCATCATCATAGTTATTTAAAACAATTATGTTGGTATTAACATAGCCATTCATACGGTTCAATTGGTCCTGTTATTAGCTACCCTTGGTGTTTCAGAGTGAGATTATTAGATTTTATTTGACTTTGTTGAGTGACACAGGTGGACGTTTCACACAAGGTCCGAATCTTGATCGATTAACGCTCTTTGATCAGGAGATGCAGTCGCCTGTGCAAAGCCTCTGATTGGTCATGGTGGGTCAGTGTGAATCAGGCACAAGCTGTGTGAATAAGGATGGAATGGTGGGTCAGTGTGAATCAGGCACAAGCTGTGTGAATAAGGATGGAATGGTGGGTGAGTGTGAATCAGGCACAAGCTGTGTGAATAAGGATGGAATGGTGGGTCAGTGTGAATCAGGCACAAGCTGTGTGAATAAGGATGGAATGGTGGGTCAGTGTGAATCAGGCACAAGCTGTGTGAATAAGGATGGAATGGTGGGTGAGTGTGAATCAGGCACAAGCTGTGTGAATAAGGATGGAATGTGATCAGAGAAAAAGGCTTTGTTTCATAGACACGGCCAGCAGATTCATTTCTGAATGGGTGTGTAAAAAGACTTATGGTGACACAGAAAAGCCACAGAGTCATGCACGCTAGTCATTAAAGTGAGCTGGACTTATGAGTGTCAACCAGAGGAATATACATGATGAGGAGGGAGATAGAGAGGGGGGGGGGGGGGGGGCGGAGGGGGCACACAGAAAGAGAAAGAGGGGGGGTGTTATCTGTGTTTTGTTTTGTTTTTATATTCAAATGTATCCACTTGTAAGGTGTGGGAACAGGTGTTCATGTTAATATCATATGTGCATTTTAAAGCTTTAGCTTGTAAATAAAGCATATTTTAAACTGAGTCAGAGAGCGAGAAAGATAGATTGCAACCACTCTCGTTCTGTATGTGTGTGTGTGTGTGTGTTTGTGTGCGTAAATTGTAGTGGGCGTGTTTGTTTATTTATTTTCCGTTGCCCTGGCGCAAATTCTAAATAAACTTCAAACCGCAAAAATACTTACCTCTAGCCCCCGAATGCATTCTGTTATTGGGGCGATTTATCCATTCAAGTTAAAATGGATATATGTCATTAACTATTAAACTGTTTGTGATGATTAGGGTTTAAGTGGTTTTACTGAACCGGATCACTGAAATAATTTGACGTGAGTAAAAAGAACGTAATTACAAAAGCAAATTTCCAAAACATTATTCAGAAAGTGTATTCGTTTACAGATAATAATAATAATAATAATATCATGAACAGTCTGTAAAGCTGTGATCAGCCAGCAGTCTTGAAGTTGGAAAACATATCATTGGCCTACCTTCCTGACTACTACAGAATATAGAATGTTTGCAATATGGGGAAGACTGACCAAATATGTCTGGGTGGGACGCTACTATAACATGACTGTACTGTATCTATTACACAATCGAACACTTCGGTAGCTACGCGGAGGGGATCGATCATTCTGAAAGAACGTGTAAAGTAAGATACTACGTTAGGAGAGAGGGAGGGGCGACGCAGTAAATAACTACCACCGTACGCGACAATTAAACGTGAGAAGCGAAGAATGGACGAGGTAAAGGAAGAACGGAAGATAAATAGAGTTGGGCCATCCACAGAACCGATTCATAAGAGCAATTTAAAAATGCCGCGTGGAATGTCTTCGCCATGGCTACGGGAATAGCTTGTAAGTAGATTTGTGATTTTAAAAAATATATAGCCTAGCCTACATAGACTGAGCAATATACGACACAATCTGTGTTTATTTCAGAATTAATGTACACAAATGTGTCCTTCAATAAATAGACACTGTCAAGCAAATGTAGCGCACCGAAGCCCGGAGAACGAGTGCAAAGTAGGCTACGTGAAAATAACTGAAGAGGTATGAATATATAAACGACGCACTATGCTGCTTCTTATGTGTAGGCGGTGCATACACGCGACGCATACCGCGTGCATCCGGACTCACACGAAGAGTGTTTAGATCAGAGAGAGAGAGTCGTGTGTCCGTTCTCCTATATGCTTGTGTGAATGATTTTCCTGAATACTTCAGAGAGAGATAGAGAGAGTCGCTGTCTTCATTAGTCGCATATAAGGCAAAGCCTGCAATTAGTCACAGTAGTTATAGCTAAAGTCCTATAGTTCACTTTAAAACAGGAATATTATTGTGATCCTCCTGAATCACCTGCATGGATTGATAGATGGAGTGTTTTATCTAATCTGTGCAATTAAATCATAATCTAATAGAAGATTATTTGGCAGGGGCTGAATGTGTCTAATATTCTAGTTTGTATCTGGATTTATATTGAGTCTGTGGAAGAAAGCCAGCCAGCTGGAAGAGAGAGGGATCATTAGATTGAGCGGTTAACTGCTCGTCTGAATGTGTGCATGTAAACCCACTGTTAAAGGTACAGCAGATAGCCAATCAATCATGTAATACTCAATGACTAACTCTATAACTACATACAATTAGACAGCAAGCTGTGAGACACATACCGTATATAGTATCTTCTGTGAATAACTCTTCAAAACTGTTCACAAACCATATTTTTTTGTAATGAATGGAATCTAAAATCAATGTAAATTCTATATTTGCAAAATATCACTTTGTAAATTATATTTGTATTGCTGAGTTACCTGCTCTGTCAATCTAAAACACAAATTAGGCAATAACCCGGCTTCTTCAAACCCAAGTGATTTTAATAAAATGAGACGGAGGCTAATCCAATGTGGGATTTCCTGGAGAAACACGCACGGGCCGATTCCTGCCGATTCATCACAGCGCTCACCGCTAAGCCGTCTGTACACAATACTTTACAAACATCAGCAATACAAAAGTTTGGCTGTGTAAGGGCCAGAGAGACCCTATATCTAGGAGCAGATCACATAAAAAGGGACGCTCTTGTCATACTGAGTGTGTGAAGCAGACATAATGACGAACTGAAGAAGCAGGAATAATCTGCCCTGGTATGAGCAGTGCTGTGTGTGAGCACAGATACAGGGTGTGTGTAAGATACCTAACATCCAAACACAAGTGTGCTAGTGTGAGTCCCGTACAGGATAACTGCTTTGTGTGATGTTTGTGAATCACAAATCCCGGTTCAGATCAAGCAGCCAAAACAGGGTTTTTGTTTTGAAGCTCACTTCCTGGTTTAGCTGGGAGCGGCCATGTGTGCCGTTACAGCTCACTTCCTGGTTTAGCTGGGAGCGGCCATGTGTGCCGTTACAGCTCACTTCCTGGTTTAGCTGGGAGCGGCCATGTGTGCCGTTACAGCTCACTTCCTGGTTTAGCTGGGAGCGGCCATGTGTGCCGTTACTCACTAGTGCCACTGTGGTTGGCTCCGCTTTAGTTCTTTCAGCCGGTTTATCATTGTAAGTCAACGGCAGCAATGCCGTCAAAATACTAAGTCAATACATTTTTCCCACAAGAAAATGTAGTCGCAATAGGTGCTTTTCCTTCGTCTAATGCCTCTCCATGTGCCGATTTTTTAAATTGTTGTGTCGTTTGTACGCTGTTTAAACATTTTTGTGGACCAATCGGTGGCAGAGGCTCTCCCTACTGCACAAACACTGGCTCCACTGCGCAGGCTGTTTCTGTACAACATGGCGGAGAAAACTGTACTTCTGCCCGACTTCTCTCTCTCACTACTTCTGCCCGACTTCCGGAGCATCAAAATGTTTTTTACCAGCCTGTGGGAAGGCAATTGGTGACATCACAGTGATTTTGTTCTTTTTTTAACAATCTATGGTTCAGATACTATCAATATAACTAGTCAGTGCCGCTGTAGTACCGTGTGTGGCCTGTAGAGTATAAAATAATCACTGGCTCTTTTGTAGTACTGTGTGTGGCCTGTAGGGTGTAAAATAGTCACTGGCTTTTCTGTAGTACCGTGTATGGCTCTTTTGTAGTACTGTGTGTGGCCTGTAGGGTGTAAAATAGTCACTGGCTTTTCTGTAGTACCGTGTATGGCCTGTAGGGTGTAAAATAGTCACTGGCTCTCCTGTAGTACTGTGTGTGGCCTGTAGGGTGTAAAATAGTCACTGGCTCTCCTGTAGTACTGTGTGTGGCCTGTAGGGTGTAAAATAGTCACTGGCTCTCCTGTAGTACTGTGTGTGGCCTGTAGGGTGTAAAATAGTCACTGGCTTTCCTGTAGTACCGTGTATGGCCTGTAGGGTGTAAAATAGTCACTGGCTCTCCTGTAGTACTGTGTGTGGCCAATAGGGTGTAGAATAGTCACTGTCTCTCTTGTAGTACTGTGTGTGTCCTGTAGGGTGTAGAGTATTACCTGATTGACAGTTAAATGCACCATATGCAGTGTACCTGGCATGGGTATAACAGCGATAACTAAAATTTTCAACTGGAAATTCATAACTGGAGACTTTTTCCACAAATGGTGAATAAGTGCATTAAAGGCAAATAGAGTTTCCTTTGAATGAAGGGTAATTGGAGGGATGGAGGGATGTGATTACTCAGCTAATGTCACTTTGAAAGATGAGCTCGAGCGAATGGAGATGCACTCAGACCAGCTTTTTTCGTCCTGATAGCCTATCGCCTGTCTCTACCATTACAACACAGAGTCTTATCTTCAGTTCCCAGAATCAACATAATAAACAGGAATCTTTATGAGCCATCTGTGTGTGCCATGCCTCTCCAATCAATACGCCACTCCTCGCCACCGAACCTCTCCGATCAATACGCCACTCCTCACCACCGAACCTCTCCGATCAATACACCACTCCTCGCCACCGATCCCGTTCCCCGTGTGCTGTCAGCGCTCAGCCCCGCAAGGTCACCTCACCTGCTGTGGCCTCCTGAGAGAGCACTGACCCTGGGTCAGTTTACCTGCTGTGGCCTCCTGAGAGAGCACTGACCCTGGGTCAGTTTACCTGCTGTGGCCTCCTGAGAGAGCACTGACCCTGGGTCAGTTTACCTGCTGTGGCCTCCTGAGAGAGCACTGACCCTGGGTCAGTTTACCTGCTGTGGCCTCCTGAGAAAGCACTGACCCTGGGTCAGTTTACCTGCTGTGGCCTCCTGAGAGTTAGCAGCTGACCCTGTAGGGTCAGTTTACCTGCTGTGGCCTCCTGAGAGAGCACTGACCCTGCGTCAGTTTACCTGCTGTGGCCTCCTGAGAGAGCACTGACCCTGGGTCAGTTTACCTGCTGTGGCCTCCATTAACTGTACAGAGCACCTGTAGGGTCAGTTTAGCTGTGCCTATAGGGTCAGTTTAGCTGTGCCTGTAGGGTCAGTTTAGCTGTGCCTGTAGGGTTAGTTTAGCTGTGCCTATAGGGTCGGTTTAGCTGTGCCTGTAGGGTTAGTTTAGCTGTGCCTGTAGGGCTAGTTTAGCTGTGCCAGTAGGGTTAGTTTAGCTGTGCCTGTAGGGTTAGTTTAGCTGTGCCTGTAGGGTTAGTTTAGCTGTGCCTGTAGGGTCAGTTTAGCTGTGCCTGTAGGGTCAGTTTAGCTGTGCCTGTAGGGTTAGTTTAGCTGTGCCTGTAGGGTCAGTTTAGCTGTGCCTGTAGGGTCAGATTAGCTGTGCCTGTAGGGTCAGTTTAGCTGTGCTTGTAGGGTCAGTTTAGCTGTGCCTGTAGGGTTAGTTTAGCTGTCCCTGTAGGGTTAGTTTAGCTGTGCCTGTAGGGTCAGATTAGCTGTGCTTGTAGGGTCAGTTTAGCTGTGCCTGTAGGGTCAGTTTAGCTGTGCCTGTAGGGTCAGTTTAGCTGTGCCTGTAGGGTTAGTTTAGCTGTGCCTGTAGGGTCAGTTTAGCTGTGCCTGTAGGGTCAGATTAGCTGTGCTTGTAGGGTCAGTTTAGCTGTGCCTGTAGGGTCAGATTAGCTGTGCCTGTAGGGTCAGTTTAGCTGTGCCTGTAGGGTCAGTTTAGCTGTGCTTGTAGGGTCAGTTTAGCTGTGCCTGTAGGGTCAGTTTAGCTGTGCTTGTAGGGTCAGTTTAGCTGTGCCTGTAGGGTCAGTTTAGCTGTGCCTGTAGGGTCAGTTTAGCTGTGCTTGTAGGGTCAGTTTAGCTGTGCTTGTAGGGTCAGTTTAGCTGTGCTTGTAGGGTCAGTTTAGCTGTGCCTGTAGGGTTAGTTTAGCTGTGCTTGTAGGGTCAGTTTAGCTGTGCCTGTAGGGTTAGTTTAGCTGTGCCTGTAGGGCTCTTGGGCATCATGCAGGTGCTTCAGAAGTCAACACTGGTTCTGGCTTCATCAGGAGTGTTAATCTGTTGCGTGTAAGTAAAGCTCCCACACATACAGTATATGTGTTAATCTGTTGCGTGTATGTAAAGCTCCCACACATACAGTATATGGCTAAAACAAGAGTATCCTGACACCCCTTGGTTTGGGGCTGTTTTTCATGGTTCAGGCTCGGCTCCTTAGTTACAGTGGAGGCAAATCTTAACACTACAACATACAATGACATTCTAGACAATTATGTGCTTCCATCTTTGTGGCAACAGTTTTGGGGAAGGTCCTTTCCTGTTTCAGAATGACAGTGCCCCGTGCACAAATAGAGGTCCATACAGAAATGGTTTATCGAGATTGGTGTGGAAAAACTTGACTGGCCTGCACAGAGCCCTGACCTCAACCTCACTGAACGCCTTTGGGATCAATTGGAAAGCGGACTGCAAGCCAGGCCTAATAGCCCCACATCAGTGCCCGACCTCACTAATGCTCTTCTGACTGAATGGAAACAAATCCACACAGCAATGTTCCAGCATCTAGTGGAAAGCCTTCCCAGGAGAGTGGAGGCTGTTATAGCAGAAAATGGAGGCCAACTCAATATTAATACCCATGATTTTGGAATATGATGTTGGATGAGCAGGTGTCCGGATACTTTTGTCTATGTCATTTACATGCTCAAAATGTCTGCCTCTGTTGTGTTATGCTGCCGCTTCCAGTAGATCGTTACAGATCAAACTATTGCCCCATCTGTCCTCCAATCAGAAGTGTCACCTTGTTGCAGGTCCCTCCATTCAGCCAATCCCAATGCCTGATAGTAATTAGTGGCATCGTCCAATCAGTGGCAGTGAGTCAGAACAGATGTGTGATGTCAGAGCCCTGTCTCAGAACTCTGAGAAGATAGACATGTGAGAGAAACTTCATATTTGTACATTTGAAGAGCACGATAACATCCTGTTTTTACATTGACACAGAGACTGCCCACCTCCCGAACATTACCTTCCAGTCAGGACCAATCAAAAAACAGCTCAACGGCATGCACTCATTTACCTGCGGGAAATAAATGATAAAAAATAGGACTTTGCTTGTCTTTTTTCCTGCCAATTACAGTTTTAAAATAGGTCTAATTCAGAGATCCCAAGACATCAGCAAGATGCTGCAGTATTTCAATTTGTTTCATTAAAAATGTTACATTTTATAGCATCATCATTTCCATCATCTGAAAGGAATTGCGTATCTGCCATTTCTCCTCTCAAAAGCCCACATGAATCCTCTCAAAAGCCCACATGAATCCTCTCGGCACAGTGAAGACAGAGCAGCTCGTGCGCATGGGGTTCATATCTGTCTCAAGGGACCAGGCTCATGGTAATGACATAAGCACTGGAGCGAATTGCACTAAATGTGATAAAATAATTCCGATGCAGTTTGAAATATAATTCATTTATTTAATGCAATCTCCACCCAAGTGTTAATTATACCTCATTTGAATAATATATATTTTTTCTACATATATAATCTATGCCCTACACCCCCTAGCATGTCGTGTAGAGTGTCTAGTGAGTCACCGGCGTGTAACCGTGGCGACTCTGTTCACGTTGTACCGGAGCGATGCGTCTTTGTTTAGCGTATTACAGGGCAGTTTATAGGACACGCTGAGTTAATAAATTAAATTAGCACTTGGGTTCGGTTAGCGGTTAGCACGATGTGGAGAGACGGTTAATTTGAGCATGAGTTGAAATGGCAGAGGGGAAAAAAAACAGCGGTGTATTTTTCTCATGCTTCTTGCAGACACTGTTATTCATTAAACAGGTGATGTGGGGGCATGTTCATGGGCGGACTCAGATGCTTTAGACGCTGCAGTAGGACATCAGTCGTAGTCAAGCTCAGTGTGACTAAAACCAGTTGAGACGGACTCTGAAACATCCACACATTAATACCAAACTGGAGCCGAGCAGCTCCATTCATTTCCATGGCTAGTTCACTTCCCTAGTCCAGCTGGAAGGGCGCCCCCTGTTGGCAATTGGAAAATAGCTGCCATTAATCTACACTCTGTAGGTGTCAGTGTAGCATAGCACTTTGGGAGCTGGTTTTGAAAGCCCAGGTACCCGGTAAGGGTGCTGCTGTCATAGCCTGAGTAGGGTACTTAACCTGACGGCCTGCCGTTCATACCCCGCTGTTTGAATGGAGTAAAGAACGGAAGCTGTGCAGGTCACTCCGGATGAGCATCTGCTAAACGGCTACATGCTAATGTTAGATGGAATGCACACGGCGTGTATCTGTGGTGCCAGGGAGGCTAATGTGTCCATGTGGAGAGGGGCTCTGCCGGCAGCCATAAACCATTCATCTCACACTGATTCAGCTGGTGGGGTCTGCAATGAGCAAGCACTTCTGTGTGTGTGTGTGTGCGTGCTGTACTGTACTGTACTGAGGAAGTGCTTCTATGTGCGTGTGTGGGCTGGGGGGGTCTCTCTTTCTCTCTCTTTCTCTCTCTATCTCTCTCTTTGTCTCTCTCTCTGTTTTTCAGTTTGTTTTGTCTCTTTTGCTAAAATAGAATAGCTGTGTACCCCTCAGAGAGACAGTGTTCATATGACTGTGATGGAGAGCTGTGTACCCCACAGAGAGACAGTGTTCATATGACTGTGATGGAGAGCTGTGTACCCCACAGAGAGACAGTGTTCATATGACTGTGATGGAGAGCTGTGTACCCCTCAGAGAGACAGTGTTCATATGACTGTGATGGAGAGCTGTGTACCTCACAGAGAGACAGTGTTCATATGACTGTGATGGGGAGCTGTGTACCCCACAGAGAGACAGTGTTCATATGACTGTGATGGGGAGCTGTGTACCCCTCAGAGAGACAGTGCTCATATGACTGTGATGGGGAGCTGTGTACCCCACAGAGAGACAGTGCTCATATGACTGTGATGGAGAGCTGTGTACCCCTCAGAGAGACAGTGTTCATATGACTGTGATGGGGAGCTGTGTACCCCACAGAGAGACAGTGCTCATATGACTGTGATGGAGAGCTGTGTACCCCAGAGAGAGACAGTGTTCATATGACTGTGATGGAGAGCTGTGTACCCCACAGAGAGGCAGTGCTCATATGACTGTGATGGGGAGCTGTGTACCCCAGAGAGAGACAGTGTTCATATGACTGTGATGGAGAGCTGTGTACCCCAGAGAGAGGCAGTGCTCATATGACTGTGATGGGGAGCTGTGTACCCCAGAGAGACAGTGTTCATATGACTGTGATGGAGAGCTGTGTACCCCTCAGAGAGACAGTGTTCATATGACTGTGATGGAGAGCTGTGTACCCCACAGAGAGACAGTGTTCATATGACTGTGATGGGGAGCTGTGTACCCCACAGAGAGACAGTGTTCATATGACTGTGATGGGGAGCTGTGTACCCCACAGAGAGGCAGTGTTCATATGACTGTGATGGAGAGCTGTGTACCCCACAGAGAGACAGTGCTCATATGACTGTGATGGGGAGCTGTGTACCCCAGAGAGACAGTGTTCATATGACTGTGATGGAGAGCTGTGTACCCCTCAGAGAGACAGTGTTCATATGACTGTGATGGAGAGCTGTGTACCCCACAGAGAGACAGTGTTCATATGACTGTGATGGGGAGCTGTGTACCCCACAGAGAGACAATGTTCATATGACTGTGATGGAGAGCTGTGTACCCCAGAGAGAGGCAGTGCTCATATGACTGTGATGGGGAGCTGTGTACCCCAGAGAGACAGTGTTCATATGACTGTGATGGAGAGCTGTGTACCCCTCAGAGAGACAGTGTTCATATGACTGTGATGGAGAGCTGTGTACCCCACAGAGAGACAGTGTTCATATGACTGTGATGGGGAGCTGTGTACCCCACAGAGAGACAGTGTTCATATGACTGTGATGGGGAGCTGTGTACCCCACAGAGAGGCAGTGTTCATATGACTGTGATGGAGAGCTGTGTACCCCACAGAGAGACAGTGCTCATATGACTGTGATGGGGAGCTGTGTACCCCAGAGAGACAGTGTTCATATGACTGTGATGGAGAGCTGTGTGTACCCCTCAGAGAGACAGTGTTCATATGACTGTGATGGAGAGCTGTGTACCCCACAGAGAGACAGTGTTCATATGACTGTGATGGGGAGCTGTGTACCCCACAGAGAGACAATGTTCATATGACTGTGATGGGGAGCTGTGTACCCCACAGAGAGGCAGTGTTCATATGACTGTGATGGAGAGCTGTGTACCCCACAGAGAGACAGTGCTCATATGACTGTGATGGGGAGCTGTGTACCCCACAGAGAGGCAGTGTTCATATGACTGTGATGGAGAGCTGTGTACCCCACAGAGAGACAGTGTTCATATGACTGTGATGGAGAGCTGTGTACCCCACAGAGAGACAGTGTTCATATGACTGTGATGGGGAGCTGTGTACCCCACAGAGAGACAGTGTTCATATGACTGTGATGGGGAGCTGTGTACCCCACAGAGAGGCAGTGCTCATATGACTGTGATGGGGAGCTGTGTACCCCAGAGAGAGGCAGTGCTCATATGACTGTGATGGGGAGCTGTGTACCCCACAGAGAGGCAGTGCTCATATGACTGTGATGGGGAGCTGTGTACCCCACAGAGAGGCAGTGCTCATATGACTGTGATGGGGAGCTGTGTACCCCTCAGAGAGACAGTGCTCATATGACTGTGATGGAGAGCTGTGTACCCCACAGAGAGACAGTGTTCATATGACTGTGATGGGGAGCTGTGTACCCCACAGAGAGGCAGGGCTCATATGACTGTGATGGAGAGCTGTGTACCCCACAGAGAGACAGTGTTCATATGACTGTGATGGAGAGCTGTGTACCCCACAGAGAGGCAGTGTTCATGAGACAGTGTTCATATGACTGTGATGGGGAGCTGTGTACCCCAGAGAGAGGCAGGGCGGACTCTGCTTATCTCCCCTCTAAAGGGGAACATAATGAGTTCCTTGAGAAAAATCTAGCTGATTGAATCTTGGCAGAACCTTTCAACTAGCTTATACATTTTAATGGGTAGGGCGGTAATTGATTGGGGGGGCGGTGGTAATTGAGGAGGGGGGGGTGGTAATTGAGAAGGGGTGGGTGTGAGAGCAGGGCAGGACTGGGTAATTGTTTTTGCACCTGCTGAAATTATTTTCTTACCATCCGTTACTTATCGATCAATAAAAATATCATCCCATTGTATAGATAATTTTCTCTGTCCCCTTTAAGCTGCATTATGATGATAAATCCCCCCGATGGACTGTAACATTACAGCCACAACCAGATCAATATGTATGATCAGAATGCATATGACTACGGCCCTCCAGGACTGGAGTGTGCGACCCCTGTATTAGATGCTGGAGTTTGAGACCCCTGCATTAGATGCTGGAGTTTGAGACCCCTTTATTAGACGCTGGAGTTTGAGACCCCTGTATTAGAGGCTGGAGTTTGAGACCCCTGTATTAGATGCTGGAGTTTGAGACCCCTGTATTAGAGGCTAGACTCTGAGACCCCTGTATTAGAGGCTGGAGTGTGAGACCCCTGTATTAGACGCTGGAGTTTGAGACCCCTGTATTAGAGGCTGGAGTTTGAGACCCCTGTATTAGAGGCTGGAGTTTGAGACCCCTGTATTAGAGGCTGGAGTTTGAGACCCCTGTATTAGAGGCTGGAGTTTGAGACCCCTGTATTAGAGGCGGGAGTTTGAAACCCCTGTATTAGAGCCGTTCAGATTTTATCTCAGACCATAACACTGCCGGATCACATGGTATTAGATGTCATTTTATTGTGAGCTGGATTTACTATTTACTGGTGGATGTGTTGGGTTGAGGCCATAATCCAGGGAAAATGATACGCTTTCTACACTGGATAACTGGATAACTGGATTCTGAGAGGGAAATTCAGAGTAAGTAACTCGCTCAAGGGCACAACAAGAGCGGCCACGTTTCAGTTTATTACCCTCTACATTGCACTGCTGCCCCCTGCTGTCAGGCAGATCAACGGGCAGCCCCATTTGGGGGTCCTCTTGTGCAGTATTAAATTAATAATTGCGACTAGAGACGTGTCCTCCTTGGTCATGGCGGAGGCGCAGAGACAGCAGGAGGCGCAGAGGAGAGGTCTGATTTACGGCTGAGGAGCACATGCTGGGCTGTTTTATTGAAGCACCTCGCCGGCATAGAGCCGCTCGCCGCCGTCTGTTATCACTACCGTTAAAATATCATCCTGACTGCTAGGCCGCCGCTATGGGCTCCTTTCTCTATTATAGATTTGAGTCTTTTTTAATTACGTGCTGCTTGGTACGGGATTACAGTAAGACCAGGGTGTTGCGTTGCTAAGCACCCCACCCATGTGACTGCGCCTCCTCCTCTCCCTCCAAGCTCAGGTTTATCAGCAAAAACTCCACTGGACAGCCCCTTCTCACCAATTCATCCTCTGGTCTGCGATTTGCTGGTTAATACAGACCTCTGGTCAGTGATTAATTGGTTATTACATACCTCTGGTCTCTGATTGGCTAGATACAGCACTGTTATGTATGCATCACATTGGGACTCATTTGGTGATCATTGTTAAGCTGTTCACTAATGCCTTAATTATTACTAATTATCACATTACCTGCCTCTCTGCCCATCTGTCTTCCTCAAGCAAACACAAAATGTCCTCACTGTCAGACAGCCTCACAATAAAGTAGCCTTGAATAACAGTCTTTTTTTTACCACGCCTCAAACCACAACTTCGCAGCTGCTGTAAAAAAAATCCATAAAACATGTATATTGTTTTTCTGCAGGAACACATTTCAAAACGTTTTTTTAGCCCAAAAAAAATCACAAAAAAGAATAACCGCAATGTCCACCAGAACTACTGCAGGTCTCACTTAGAAAGATGACTATGTCCGAATCAGCTACGCTGCACCACATCGTGTTACACTGAAAATGATCACATTATTCTTCATTTTAACCGGCGAGACAGAACGACTGTAAATCATATGCTTACGTAAGTATTCCAGACCTTTAGAGCACAAAGAAATGGCCGTTGATTGGATAATGTGGTGAAAGTGCTGACCTGCAGGAGCTAGTCTGAGAAAAAGCACCATTACATTACATTACATTACATTATAGACATTTAGCAGACGCTCTTATCCAGAGCGACGTACATAGTGCATTTTCAAACTAGGAACAAGAACGTTATAGAAACAACCCTAAAAAGGCTAATATGAATCTAAGTATTAGGCGCAGTCAGTATGATTGGGGTTTTTTTTTTTTTTTTTTTTTTTTTTTTTTTTTTTTTTTTTTTTTTTTTTTTTTTTTTTGGGGGGGAATTACACAACATTAATAACAATAGTCACAGGGAGGTAGGGAGGGGAGGAGAGAGGTGCAGCTTGAAGAGGTGAGTCTTCAATCTGCGCTTGAAGGCGGTCAGACTTTCTGCTGTTCTGACCTCCACGGGGAGCTCATTCCACCACCGTGGGGCCAGGACAGACAGACATCGAGACCGGGTGCTAGCATGAAGAGGGGGGGGTACCAGTCGTCCTGAGGAGGCGGAGCGCAGGGTTCTGGCAGGTGTGTAAGGTCTGATTAGTTTTTGGAGGTATGGGGGGGCAGATCCTCGGACTGCCTGGAAGGCGAGCACCAATGTTTTGAATTTGATGCGAGCCATCACCGGTAGCCAGTGGAGGTCGATGAGCAGGGGGGTGACATGGGAGTGTCGGGGGAGGTTGAAGACCAGGCGCGCTGCTGCGTTCTGGATAAGCTGAAGGGGTCTAATGGCCGATGCTGGCAGGCCAGCCAGGAGAGAGTTGCAATAGTCCAGGCGGGACAGCACCATTGCTTGGACCAGGAGCTGGGTTGAGTGGGTGGTGAGGAAGGGGCGGATTCTCCTGATGTTGTACAGGAAGAACCTGCATGCCCGGGTTACTGCTGCGATGTTCTCGGAGAGGGACAGCCTGTTGTCCATCACGACTCCAAGGTTCCTGGCACAGGGCGTTGGGGTCAGTGGAGTGTCCCCTAGGGAAATAGAGAGATTGAGAGGAGGAGAGGTTAGAGCAGGAATGTAGATGAGCTCAGTCTTGCCAGGATTGAGCTTGAGATGGTGGTTGTCCATCCAGCTCTGGATGTCTCTCAGGCAAGCGGAGACGCGGGCTGATACCTGAGTGTCAGAGGGTGGGAAGGAGAGAAAGAGTTGAGTATCGTCAGCATAGCAGTGGTAAGAAAGACCATGAGCAGTGATAACAGGGCCAAGGGACTTGGTGTAGATGGAGAAAAGGAGGGGACCAAGGACAGAGCCCTGGGGGACTCCTGTGGTAAGGGGACGGGCTGCCGATACTTTACCAGCCCAGGCAACCTGGGAGGAGCGTTCCGAGAGGTAGGACTCAATCCAGGCCAGGGCCGAGCCGCCGATCCCCGCTGCAGACAGGGACGACAGGAGGATGGAGTGATCTACGGTGTCGAAGGCGGCAGAGAGGTCTAGAAGTATTAGCACAGAGGAGAGGGAGGTTGCCCGAGCTGCATGAAGCATCTCGCTGACGGAGAGGAGTGCGGTCTCCGTTGAGTGGCCAGGTTTGAAGCCGGACTGGAGGGGGTCTAGCAGGTTGTTCTGGGTGAGGAAAGACGACAGTTGGTTAGAAACAGCACGTTCGATAGTTTTGGAAAGAAAAGAAAGCAGGGATACCGGTCTGTAGTTTTGGATGTTGGAGGGGTCCAGTGTGGGTTTTTTCAGGATCGGGGTGATGTGGGCTCTTTTGAAGGATGAGGGGAAACAGCCAGAGGTCAGGGAGGAGTTCACCAGGGAGGTCACAAACGGGAGGATATCTGGGGTGATTGCCTGGAGGAGAGATGAAGGGATAGGGTCGAGGGCACAAGTAGTGGGGCGATGGGAGAGTAGGAGATGGGACACATCAGTCTGAGAAAGGGGAGAAAAGGTGGAGAAGCAGGGGGGGGACACAGAAGGGGTAGAGAGAGAAAGAGAGTGGGAAACAGTGTCTGTGGGGGGAGGGGGAGTGGGGCTGAAGGAGCTGCGGATGTCTGCGATCTTCTCATCGAAGGAATCTGCGAAGTTGTCAGCAGTGAACGAGGAGTGAGGAGGAGGAGGGGGTTTGCTGAGGAGGGAGGAGAAGATAGAAAACAATTGACGGGGGTTAGAACTGTGTTTGCAAATTTTTGTGTGATAGTAGGATACCTTGGCGGCGGTGACTGCCGTAGAGAACGCCGCTAGGAGAGTCTGGTAGGAAGAGAGGTCTGATGCGTCTCTGGATTTTCTCCACCTCCTCTCAGCTGCGCGGAGACCGGCCCTTGAGGTGCGCAGGGCATCAGACATCCATGGGCAGGGAGGAGATGGGCGTGTGGGCCTAGAGACAAGAGGGCAGAGAGTGTTAAGTGATGTGGAGAGAGCTGTGAGCAGGGTGTCAGATGCAGAGTCGATAGAGAGTTGAGAGAAGGGTTTGAGGGGGGGGAGGGAAGAAGTGACACAGGGAGCAAGAGAGGAGGGTGAGAGGGAGCAGAGGTTACGGCGGACAGAGACAGTGGGGGTGTGGGGAGGGGAGGGACGGTGTGGAACAAGAAGCTAAATTAATGCAGAAGCTAAATTAATAGACTGGAGGGAAGGGACCTGTTACAATTGTATTTCCTTCAAACATTTGGGTTTGTTTGTACAGAACCTTCCTCCATATCGCTCAATGCTTCACCGTTAACGGTGCAAACTCTCCTCAACCGCCACAAACGTGTGATACTCACCTCAACCGCCACAAACGTGTGATACTCACGTCAACCTCCACAAACGTGTGATACTCACCTCAACCGCCACAAACGTGTGATACTCTCCTCAACCACCACAAACGTGTGATACTCACCTCAACCTCCACAAACGTGTGATACTCACCTCAACCGCCACAAACGTGTGATACTCTCCTCAACCGCCACAAACATGTGATTCTCACCTCAACCGCCACAAACGTGTGATACTCACCTCAACCGCCACAAACGTGTGATACTCACCTCAACCGCCACAAACGTGTGATACTCACCTCAACCGCCACAAACGTGTGATACTCTCCTCAACCGCCACAAACGTGTGATACTCACCTCAACCGCCACAAACGTGTGATACTCATCTCAACCGCCACAATCCATGACACTGATATAAGTACTTTTATTAGTACTTTCTAATTCAAGACACAGACATGTGTTTCTGTCCAACTGAATCCATGATGAATACATGATGAATACATGATGCATACATGATGAATACATGATGAATACATGATGCATACATGATGAATACATGAGGGGAACATGTCATCCAGCCTGTAAAGCCTCCTACTTTAAATACAAATGGTTTCAAACTTAAAGGTAAATAATACTCAGTATATTTCAGTTTCTCAATTCAATCAATTGTTATGTGTTCATATGTGAAGTTCTAATTGATCTGAATTCAGAAGGTTTTTGTTGTTGTTTGTAATCCTGGCTTTTTAACAGAAGCACCACTGACATTGTAGAAAGGAAAATGCTCACCGAGGACATTCCCATGAACACAACACATCCCCACAGGATTCCCATTAAGACAGGATTTCCATTTTTCTAAATAAATAAACATGAGCCCTCCAGGCAGCGCTTATTCACACAGCAGTTTAATAATCGCTGTTTCTCAGTAACACACACAAAGAGCAGCACCCAATATTAACTTCTGATATTTAGCATCTGTTATGGTTTCCAAAGTGCACGCTGGCATAGTCTCCACGCGCATAACGTCCGCAAACCTTCATTTTTATCATAACGTCCGGAAACCTTCATTTTTATTAGCCGTGTAAAGTGCTAATCGGGCGCTCACTTCGCTCAGTTTTATATTCCTGTGGAATTTCTCAAACCATGTTTTTGTTTTTATTTTTCAGATACCGCATAGCACTGCAATCGTTTAAAGTTTAAAGGCCTAATTCTTCAGTTTTATTACGGCTGTAAAGTGGTAATCAGATCCTTGCATCATTGGGTATTTCCCTCAGTGCTGATGAACTGCCCAGGGTTCGAGCCTTTGTTCCCCAGTCTGACGGAGGCTGTGTGTTTGTGTTACGGCCCAGGGTTCGAGCCTTTGTTCCCCAGTCTGACGGAGGCTGTGTGTTTGTGTTACGGCCCAGGGTTCGAGCCTTTGTTCCCCAGTCTGACGGAGGCTGTGTGTTTGTGTTACGGCCCAGGGTTCGAGCCTTTGTTCCCCAGTCTGACGGAGGCTGTGTGTTTGTGTTATGGCCCACGGTTCGAGCCTTTGTTCCCCAGTCTGACGGAGGCTGTGTGTTTGTGTTACGGCCCAGGGTTCGAGCCTTTGTTCCCCAGTCTGACGGAGGCTGTGTGTTTGTGTTACGGCCCACGGTTCAAGCTTTTGTTCCCCAGTCTGACGGAAGCTGTGTGTTTGTGTTACGGCCCACGGTTCGAGCCTTTGTCCCCCAGTCTGACGTAGGCTGTGTGTTTGTGTTACGGCCCAGGGTTCGAGCCTTTGTTCCCCAGTCTGACGGAGGCTGTGTGTTTGTGTTACGGCCCACGGTTCAAGCTTTTGTTCCCCAGTCTGACGGAGGCTGTGTATTCGAGCCAGTCTGACGGAGGCTGTTTATTCGAGGCTGTGTGTATGTCATATTGTCCCATGGGCTGCTGGGTGCATCTCTCCCAGTCTTTTACATTCCCTGATAAACATCGGTTCAGTTAATAATGCCTTGTCAATTAGTGATGGCATCTAGTGAAGCACATCCCTTTGTGGAAACACACTGAGATTGACATGAGGCCTACTCTCTCACCCCCAGCTCTCAGCTTTGGCTCCTGTCAATCACTCAGGTCGTCATCAACACACCAATCATCAGAGTGCCTTACAGAGAAAACAGAAATGTCAAAATTTTAATTTAAAATGACAAACAATTGAACATGCAGTGGGAGACAAGAATAGAATACAGTGGCAGAAAACATAATGCGTGAAAATTTTATATAGCACAGTATGAAAACAACAGAATATTTTCAGGGTAAATTTGCATGCATCGTTCATGGACACATAGATTTTAATTCAAAATAACTTACAAATCTCAATTCCAAAAAAGTTGAGACAGTATAAAATCAGAAAGCAGTGATTTGTAAATTATCTTTTACATACTGTATATTTAAATGGAAACAGTATAAAAAAAAGATATTTCATGTTTTATCTTATCAACTTTATTGATGTTTGTAAATATACACTAATTCCAAATTTTAGGGTAGGTTCTCCTGACTCATTGTCCTATTGAACTCTATTAAAAAATAAGTCAGAAGAAACAACCCTTCCCCATCCATATCTACTGCATATCTGGGTGTAGAGTGATGGTTTAAGGCTTGTTTGATACCTCAGACCCTTGATGACTAAGACATTTAGCCAACCCCAGCTTCTGTACTATTTCCATGTCATTTGTTTTTTGCCCCTGTCCAAACTTTTTTGGAACATGTTGCAGGCATCAAATTTGGAATTAGTGCATATTTACAAAAATCAATAAAGTTGATAAGGTAAAACATTAAATATATTTTCTTTGTACTGTTTTCAATTAAATATAGCCAATGTAAAAGAGAATGTACAAATCACTGCTTTCTGCTTTTATCTCCATTTTACATACTGTTTCTACTTTTTTGGAATTTGGGTTTGTATAATTTGGGGTGTTAGGAGGCTGTTTAAACCTAAAAAAGAGAAAACTTAGTATCCAGAACGTTTCTTTTACTACTTTTTTATCGATGTATATGTATTTTTTATGCTTTGCACATTGGGAGACTGAATAATTCCCCAGCGCTACATAAAGTTCCACAGTCCTCTCAAAAGTCAAATCCTACTTTTCTAATTTGTAATTTGGCTAAGTATAAACATTGTAATCCTTGCATTCATGTTCTCTGTGCAACTGTATATATCCAATGCAGTGCATTCTAACACTTTGTACAGCCAGTCTTCATGAGAATCAAAATCACTGCCCAATTTATGGAATCAACAGATTAAATATTTCATCCATTTTTCAGACTTTTATAGAATGTGCATTTAAATTGATATTTAAAATTATGAACAAAAACAAAAAAACTTGTTCCCAGGGATCCCACCAGCAGCATGAGTACCCTATTTCTATACCCTATTTCTATATCTTATTTGTGTACCCTATTTGTGTACCCTATTTGTGTACCCTATTTAAGTACCCTATTTGTGTACCCTATTTGAGTACCCTATGTGTGTACCCTATTTGTGTACCCTATTTGAGTACCCTATTCGTGTACCCTATTTGTGTACCCTATTTGTGTACCCTATTTGAGTACCCTATTTGTGTACCCTATTGTGGTATTAAGGTGTAGAATGTTTACTCACAGTGTGGGATTAGTATCTGTAATGTTTACACACAGTGTGGGATTAGTATCTGTAATGTTTACACACAGTGTGGGATTAGTATCTGTAATGTTTACACACAGTGTGGGATTAGTATCTGTAATGTTTACACACAGTGTGGTGTTAGTGTCAGTAATGTTTACACACGGCCTCTGATTGTGACGCACAGAATGTGTATATTCTCCATCTGATTGCTTAGACGCACAGAATGTGTATATTCTCCATCTGATTGCTTAGACGCACAGAATGTGTATATTCTCCATCTGATTGCTTAGACGCACAGAATGTGTATATTCTCCATCTGATTGCTTAGACGCACAGAATGTGTATATTCTCCATCTGATTGCTTAGACGCACAGAATGTGTATATTCTCCATCTGATTGCTTAGACGCACAGAATGTGTATATTCTCCATCTGAGTGCGAAGGCTTAGGGAATGATTTACGAAGACCTTTAGTGTGTGCTAAACCTTTTAGCACACACAGAACTTATAACACAACCAATGACTGGTGCAAAACCTTTTAGCACACACAAAACTAATAACACAACCAATGATTTGTGCAAAACAAATACCATCACCAGTCACTGGTCATGTTATTGGTGTTGCGTGTGCTAAAAGGTTTTCCACGCGCTAAAGATCAGAGTAAATCAAGCCATAGTGTACACTGGTAGGCATGAGGCATGTTTCCTTGTTCCAGAATATTCCTCAGTCTTCTAATGACTGAAAGGGAACTCTTCTGTAATCAGCGGTATAGATCAAGGATATCTCTATGTAGGAAGCATTATCCTCAATAGTCTAGGACTAGGTAATGTGTCATGTATATTTTAAAACATATCAAATGATAGATATTGACCGGTTTGCCCCGTTGAATGAATGTTACAAAAAATCCTGGATGGTTAAATGGACTTGTCTCTACAAACATATTGTAGAGGCAACTATCTCTACAGTAGATTGTCTAAATCAATCAATGCTTTTATCCACCATCAGCCATTTAAATTATTTCCTTTGTTGTAAGGCTTTCCGGTGAAAATTAATGATCCACAATCTGAGCTTTTCTTTTTATTAGTTCTAATGATTTTAGTAGTCGGAAATACCAGCACTGTATTGTCAATATAATTTATATGGTTGGTCATGTTTCCACTACAAACAGATTCTGTGGCCCACAGTTTTTATAACATTTCCAATCTTTATTTATGGATTAAGTACCTCATTTCAGCAAAGCTTTCAAAGAGAGACAGTACTGTTTGAGCAATACATTGTTGGTGTATTTATATGTGTATATGTGTTGAACATCTACAGTAGTGCTTCTGGTTCTGGCATCTTGAATTATCTGTGCTATTATGCGTTAGCTTTCATTTGGACTGAATTAAATAGCTTTTTCGGTTAGGTAATCGGCCTGTCGTGACTCCAGCCCTTAGTCGGCAGATGAGTGCAGATGTTTTTAAATTGTGTTGATGAAGGAGATAGCGTGTGCGCGGCTCTGTGTGCTCGCGGCTCTGTGTACTCGCGCCTGCTTGGCGCATCGTCGTGCGTTCAACTGCATTTAATCCTCTTTCACCCCACAGACTGAGCAGCGGAAGTGGCACGCCTTTGTAATATGATTCTGAATAGAGTCAGAGAACACACGAGCGCGTCCTCTCTCTCTCCCTCTCTCTCTCTCTCTCTCTCTCTCTCTCGCCCTCTCTCTCTCTCCCTCTCTCTCTCTCTCTCTCTCTCTCTCTCTCTCTCTCTCCATTCACAGAGCCTTTATCTGAAGCCTCTCACGTTCGCTGTGATATTTTATCTGAGTAAACAGTTATTTTTTTCGACGGAGGTAGAGGTGTCTCCCTCACCGTGGCCGTACATACGAATTATGCCCAGGCTGCTTTCTTCTCAATTTCCACGCGATATATTCCAGCGGCGCGGGCTGGGCACTGTGTACATTTCAGACTGGTGTTTGACCTCCATTTTAACATGTATGGCTGTGCAATCTGTTAAATTCAAAACATCTTATGACTGGATGTTTTGTTGAAGAACATTGCATTTATAGCATTGGCACACACACGTGTGTGTGTGTGCGTGCGCGCGCGCGTGTGGGTGTACGTGTGTGCATGTTTGTGTGTACTGTAAGATAGTTTGTATAGATTGTATCCGTAGGAAGCATGGTGCATGCTTCTCTTCACAGATTATCAGAATGTTCTTTCAAATGCAACATAAATTGAAGTTGATCTCCAGATATGAGGCTCGGCACCAGTAGCTGTACACTGTAGAGTGTAGACCCTGTGGTAATTAACATTTTAACCTACAATTATGTACGAGAAAGAGAGTCAAAGAGATAGAGTTCACTTATTGCAGTGAAATAGGAGTTCATGAGTGAATGATGATGATAATACTAATAATAATAATAATCGTAGTTGATGTTGTTATTGCTGTTATTTATTGCATTTATTTAGATGTTTCTGAATCTGAATCTGGCTAGGTGAATTAATGCTACTGTTATTATTTGACGTCTTGTTGAGGCGCTGAGTCATGGCTCAGAACCAGTCCTTGAACAGTCCGTGCGGCTGTCTGCTTCTGCCAACCTTGCAGATAGTGCCTTTATCCCGCTGTTCAGAGAACAGAACCTCTGGAACGATCAGAAGGGGAAACGTCCCTGACATTTGACGCGTCCTCCGTGATGGATGCGGCGCTCACTTCCGGAGCGAGCTTTAGTTATTGCGCCTTGGATCGCTGCCCGAGACCTTTTTCCAGAAGCGTCTTTTTGCTCAAGCTGGCTTCTCACCTTTCTGACTACACCGGGAGACGAATGACGAGCCCCTTGCTGAACGAGCCAATTAATTTAGGAACCGCATTTCCCCCCAAGCGTCAAGGCTCGATATTTCAGAGAAGCAGCAAGCAGCTCTGCTAATTTAGTTGACGGATGTTCTCCTGTTTCTCAATGCAAGTCTAAATCATGACGTCAACGATAAATAAATGACATCGAGAACAGTTTCCCCATATCACAGTGCTATCGCTCTCCTGAGTCCCCGTCTTCTGCAGCACTCACCAAGTATACATGAGACATTGTGCTTCTTTTTATAACTTACAAGCTATTATTAAAAAGGGGCCAGGGAACGGCTTATAAACATCAACTGCGGAATGCAGAGTGTCACCATGATACACTATGGTTACAGTAGTTAAGGTGGAGAAACATTGTATCTCCGAATTGAGACGCTTCACCTGGATCGTGTATGTGGACAACGTGGTTTTTTTTAGTCAAACGCATTGCTGCAGCTATAGTGCGCCCTCTGGAGGCGAATCTCAGATTACAGTTATTAAAGGTATTGCGTTGCAATAGCATCCGTCTGCGGAAATACGGACTGGCTGGTGGCACTGGAGCCTCGCGCGATAACGGAAAGCTGCGCGTGCGCATCCCATAGTAACTTCAGACGGCTGAATTGTCTGCAGAGCTCATTTATTCAGTCATATAAAAAACACATAATTAATAAATATTGGGAATGGAAACATTTGTATCATGTTTTGTACATTAGCATAGCACTAAGTACATTATTGTTAGAAATGTTCTTCCCCAACATTGATTGTATCACTCACCCCTGCCTATCCACGGAAAGCCACACACCCCAGTGTACCCATGTTATAACATTGCTGATGAAATTGCCGAGTCCAGACATGACGTTGCGGGATCGTCTGGAGCAGGGGTAGGCAACCCTGGTCCTTGAGAGCCGCAGGGTCTGCTGGTTTTTGTTTTCACCTTAAATATGACAATTACTCAGACCAGAGAAACCAGGTGAGGCGAGTTAACTGTGTAATCAACTGCTTTAATTGATCAATTAAGTGGCGAGTAACAACTAAAACCAGCAGACCCTGCGGCTCTCCAGGACCAGGGTTGCCTACCCCTGGTCTGGAGACAGTAGACATAATGACAAGCCTAGATAGGCTTAGTGACCTAATATTGTCATCACATATCAAACATTGGGCAGCAGAGTAGTGTCACGGGGCAGGGAGCTGCTCTTGTATCCCAAAAGGCTGCAGGTTAGATTCACAGGAAGGACACTGCCGTTGTACACTTGAGCAACGTACTTAACCTGAATTGCTTCAGTATATATTCAGCTGTATAAAATGGATAATATGTAAAAATGCCAAAAGTTGTGCAAGTCATTCTGGATAAGAGAGTCTGCTAAAAATGCCAGTGATGTAATTACTGTAGGAATCGTGTTTATTTTAGTCATTAAGATTAATCAGGTAGATTCATTCAGGACACATTTCACCACTTATGTTAATACCTTTATCTGGTAGTTCTTTTTTTGTCAACGTTGGTAATTTTCTTCATCTTTCGAGGGATAATTCTGATATCTCATGCGGGTCCCCTCAGAGGGGAAGGGATGCGGTAGCATTGCATCATCGGGGAAAAAATATATACTTGGACATTTGGGCTATCCCACAATGCACTTCAGCTGTATAATATTGTGCAGTGTGTGAATGTTGTTTATTGTGGGAGCATATGTTGAGTGTTAGAGCGTGGGCCTATAGGGCTCTCTTGAGCTCCGCTCCACATATGAACCCTGCTAAAAGCTGCTGTTCTGGGCTCTGTGTGGGAATACAGGGGCCTGTGTGTCCAATTAAATGTCACATTCAGACAACCTCTCCCTGCCGTCATTCTAACATTGTAACGCTGTCACAATGACGCTTATCAGAGGTGTCCTGTGCCTTTCCTGTCTGCGTCATTTACAGACCTGGTCCAAACGCCATTACAGCGCTGTCAAGGGCAACAGCTGTCTGCTAACACATCCAAGCACATCCCTGTGCATGTGTGTGTGTGTGTGTGTGTGTGTGCGGTGTGTGTGTGTGTGTGTTAGCGTTTCCATGGAGACGGTCTCCATGCTACGTCTCCTCTGTGATTGATTAGTGTTGGTTTCTACGGTAGGAGACCTTGAGATACATCCATCCCTACGATCTGTCACATGTCCAAGTAACACTTCAGGAGAGGCTCTGCCCGTGACCGCTGCCAGTTCAGATGCCAGCTTGAATAAAATGGCACCCGTATGCTCCTGTTTATATCTCTTACACTTTCATTAGTGTCTCTCTCATGCTGGCACACTCACAGGCCATCGCCGTGACGACCAGTTCACCAGGCGAGCTAGCATGTGAGCGTCCGCCGCAGAACGTGACGTCACCCCTGGTCTGGTGTTCTAGTTCTCTCTAGAATGCTGTTATAAAATCACTCGGAACATTGCGGCAAAAGTCTTGGAATGTTGTTCAGGTTTGTTGAAATAGAATTTGAATTGTTGATTGTCATTCAATGGGAAAGTAAATATTATCTGACCCTGGCATTTCAATACATTCACCCTGAACATTCTTAAAATGTCACTAACATAATATGTTACATTCATAATATATTATATGCTCCACAATGTGTTTTTTCATAAATAAATAATAACCATAACAGGATGTTACCAGAATGTTTGTATGTAACATTCTTGAAACATTTTTCTGTGACATCGTTTGGAACAATAAATCAATTCTAACAATATTTGGGATATGTTTTCATTATAGTTACCTCACAACCAAATGAAAATCTAACAGAAATGTTCCGAAATGTTCTTTAAACGTTGTGCGGTAGCTGGTTACCCAGCCTTAATCTCACCCCAATGATGACCCTTTTGCCATGTCTGAATACCAGTGTTGCCCAGATGCCAACAATTTATTCCTCCAAAATATTCCTCAACATCCCCAATTTTTCATTCAACCCCATTGAAGATACCGAATGTTCACCCCCCTCTCCCTTCTCTTTTTACAGTGTCCCATCTATACTCAAAGGACCCCCATTTTTATTGAAAAATTTTCCCAGTCTGGCAACCCCATTTTTAAAATTTGAAATCTGCCCAGTCTGGCAACCCTGGAAATCTGGACTGTGTCATTAGCCACCCACAGCTCCCCAGAGCCTGAACTCAAAATGGAAGCGCTGGTTTCCATGTCCGTCAGAGCCCAGGGGACGCCTTAGTCTGTTAATCTACATCGTCTTTATTAAAAGCAACACACTCAGTGTCACCAGGCTGTTAAGATGGCAAAGAGAGAAACAGAAGGATCTGCCTTTTTTTTTATTCCTGAGTGTCACTTGGCAGTTAGAGACTGTGCTGCCACACATCCATGTTTGCTTCTGTTTCAATGAGGAATAATGTAGAAGGCCATATGGGAGAAGGGTTAGGACAGTAAGTCCTTATGAAGAATGTCGTGTTTTTATACCTGTCTTTACATAATTAATTCTAGAATATATATTTTAGTTGTTGTTCATGTTCTAGACGCCAGATGATGTTTCATTCAGTGCAAAGCTGAAAAAGCTCTGCTTTAGTTTAATTGGGTTTTTTCTGCATTGTTTTACTGTTTTGGGTTTTAAAAGCTTACAAACTTTTCTTTTGTCTGTTTTCTCGCGCAGAGCTTTGACAGAATGGTCGATTGCATCAGCAAAGTCATGCTGCACATGGCTATCTCATGCTGGCAACCATTCCTGGGGCTGGCCCTCATCTTCGTCTTCGTGGGCTCCGCCCTCGGGTGCCCCGCCCGGTGTGAGTGCTCCGCCCAGAGCAAGTCTGTCATCTGCCATCGCAAGCGTCTGCTGACCATCCCCGAGGGCATCCCGATCGAGACCCGCGTCCTGGACCTCAGCAAAAACAAGCTGCGTAGTGTCAACCCCGACAACTTCTCCACCTTCCCCCAACTGGAGGAGCTGGACCTCAGCGACAACATCATCGGCCCGGTGGAGCCGGGGGCCTTCAACGCGCTGGTCAACATGCACACGCTAAGCCTGAAAAGCAACCGCATCAAGCTCATCCCCCTGGGCGTGTTCACTGGCCTCGCTAACCTCACCCTGCTGGACATCAGCGACAACAAGATTGTCATCCTGCTGGACTACATGTTTCAGGACCTGCACAACCTCAAGGTGCTGGAGGTGGGGGATAACGACCTGGTGTATATCTCGCACCGGGCTTTTAGTGGACTGCTGGGTCTGGAGAGCCTGACTCTGGAGCGCTGTAACCTCACCATGGTGCCCACCGAGGCCCTGTCCCACCTGCACAACCTAGGGAGCCTCCACCTGAGGCAGCTCAGCATAGCCGTGCTCCACGCAAACTCCTTCAGGAAGCTGTTCCGCCTGCGGCACCTAGAGATCGACAGCTGGCCCGCCCTGGACAGCTTCCCCGCCGACACCCTGCAGGGGCTCAACCTCACCACGCTGTTCGTCACCAACACCAACCTATCCACCTTCCCCTACCAGGCCCTCCGCCACCTGCCGTACCTCACGCACCTCAACCTGTCCTTCAGCCGCATAGCGCACATCCAGGGGGGCCTGCTCTCCGAGCTGGGGAGGCTCCGCGAGCTGCACCTGGTGGGGGCCGTGCTGCTCACCATTGAGCCCTACGCCTTCCAGGGCATGAGGTCGCTCAGGGTCCTCAATGTGTCCCACAACCAGCTGGACACCCTGGAGCGCTCGGCCTTCCAGGCGCCGGAGGTGCTCCAGAAGCTCCTGATCGACGGGAACCCACTGGTGTGCGACTGCCGGCTTATGTGGCTCCTCCAGAGGAGGCACTCCATCCAGTTCGGCGACGCCCAGCCCGAGTGCAGCACCCCCGAGGGTGTGCGTGGACGACCCTTCCGCGAGTTCAAGGAGTCGCTGCTGTCCTACTACGTGACCTGCACCAAGCCCCGCATTCGGCAGAACAAGACGCAGCTGCTGTTTGTGGACGAGGGCCAGCCGGCAAGGCTGTACTGCAGCGCGGACGGGACCCCCAGACCCGCCGTCACCTGGCTCACCCCCCGCCAGCGTCACATCACCAACAAGAACAGCGGCCGGGTCACGGTCCACGCCAGCGGCACGCTGGAGATCAAGATCTCCGAGGTGCACGACAGCGGGGTGTACATGTGCGTGGCGAGCAACGCGGCAGGAAACGACAGCTTGTCTGCCTCGCTCGCCGTTAAAAGCCTGGGGATCAGCGACAGGTCGCTTTACGCCAATAGGACCTCTCAGTTCTACACTGAGCCCAACAACACCGCCACTAACGGGACCAACCTCTTCAACATGACCTTTGGCTTGGACCTAAAGACCATTTTAGTATCCACCGCCATGGGCTGCTTCACCTTTCTGGGCGTGGTCCTCTTCTGCTTCCTGTTGCTCTTTGTGTGGAGCCGCGGGAAAGGGAAGCACAAAAGCAACATCGACATCGAGTACGTCCCGCGCAAAGCCGCCGGGACGGCAGCCGAGGGCTCCGAGCAAGCCGGCCCCCGCCGCGTCAACATGAAGATGATTTAACGGCATCAGGCCAGGCAGGGAACTAAAGATCGATGGGAAACGGGGGATGGCAGCTTGGAAAGACTACTGCCCCCACAGGCTGGGAGGACAAATGGGGAGCTTTTGGCACTGTGCACTCGAGAGACTGCTGACAGATTGTGCACAGTCCTCTCCCCTCAGACCTCAACCCACAGCTATTGGATATTGAAATATTGGAGGCAATTACTTACCCGCATTTCAGCACTTAGTATTGGCCTACTCTGAACCCTGAAATGCAGACATTACAGAACATGTACAGAACATATTTGTATCTAAAACAAAAAAAAATTATTTGTTAAGTCTTGCATCATGCTTACCCCTTGCAACAACGAGACGGAATATCTTTACAAATACATACGTTTACATATATATACCTAATGGCACATTATGTGTATGTATGTATGCATATGCACAGTCTTTTAAAGCAATATTTACAGGATACAGCTTCAGCTGAATTGAAAAAAATAGCCCAAATCAAGCTTGTTGTGTCCTAACTTCTAACTTTTATAACTGCTTGAGAATCACCAGAAAGGAGATGTGGTATTCCGGCACAATCCATGCAGATAGCAACATATCCGTTAAATGAAAACTTCACTGGATATGAATTCTTATGGGCCTCAATCCCAACAACAACCGCGATGGCAGAAATGTTACTGATTGTCATGACAAGTGACATTTTGTAATGACAGGTTCTGTGATTTTAAGACTTACTGAAAAATAGTATGTATATATATAAAAAAATAATATATATATACAGTACATTTATTTATATGGGAGTTAACATTCTTGTTTCCTTATAAAATCACTGTTTCTCCTGTTTCATTTTTCTTTCTTTCTTTGACCCCAGTCTTTCCAGGGGATTTGCCTGGTGACAGAATCACATGTCCATGTTTCTGCTGTGAAATTACCCTTATTTTCCCTGCTAAGAAATCTCAAATCTGTTGTGGTAGTTCCTTCATTTCTGTTGTTCAATCATTTAGATTGTGAAAAGTTAAAACAAAAAAAAAAAAAAAACTGTATGTTGAATAAATAATTAATTTGTATTCTGACGCGTTAGATATGTTTGAATGTGAGGTCAGTGGCAGTGAAAAGGACACCCCCATTTTATCATTTTGAGTTTGTCTTCAAACTGAGCATGTATGTGGAGTGGTGTTTGAGCTTCGTTTGATGGGTGGGGGGGCTTCTCTAGCCACCCTGGGGGGTAAACTACAGAGCAGGATTACTGAGTTAGCTGGATAACTGCTCAGAGTTAAACCCGGAACACTCCCAAATCTGGAACATGGACTGAAGCAAAAAGAGCTGTTCTGGGTTTTACTCAGTGCAGTTATCCAGCTAACTCACTAATCTTGCTTTGTGAAAGACCCCCCTGGTCTGTGTGATAGGGTGTTGTTTACCAGAAAAGAAAGTATGTCATGTGACCCTGGATCACATGTTCCATTCCCGATTTCAACAAAAATAAGAAGATTGGTTCACTTTCATGAAGCCAGTATATTTTTAAAAAGTACAGAAAGTACAGTACAGAATCAAAGTACAGAATGATCATCTAATTATCATTTAATACCATACAAAGCAAAGTTATTAACATGCCACTACTGATCTGGGTTTAAATATAGCAAAATAACCCACTCCAAGAACAATCAGATGCATTGACTCAATACTGCAAAATATATCAGTGTGTGTGTGTGTGTCCATGAGTGTATGTGTGTGTATGTGCGTGTGTGTGCGTGTGCATGTGTGTGTGTGTCCATGAGTGTATGTGTGAGTGTGTGTGTGTGTCCATAAGTGTATATGTGTGTACGTGTGTGTGTGTGTGTGTGTGTGTGTCCATGAGTGTATATGTGTGTATGTGTGTGTGTGTGTCCATGAGTGTATGTGTGTGTATGTGTGTGTGTGTGTCCATGAGTGTATGTCTGTGTATGTGCGTGTGTGTGTGTCCATGAGTGTATGTGTGTGTACGTGTGTGTGTGTGTCCATGAGTGTATGTGTGTGTACGTGTGTGTGTGTGTGTCCATGAGTGTATGTGTGTGTACGTGTGTGTGTGTGTGTGTGTCCATGAGTGTATGTGTGTGTGTGTGTGTGTGTGTGTGTGTCCATGAGTGTATGTGTGTGTGTGTGTGTCTGTCCATGAGTGCATGTGCGTGTGCACACACAAGAAATGTTAAGCTTACTAAAGAACAAACAATCCCTTCAGAGAGGGATTACCACTGACCAAGACATTGGAAAAGAATTTGATCCCCTGATGGATAAGGTAAAATAATGAATGCAACCAAGGCGATTGCTTTTTTAACGCGTATATTCTTCCCCTGTTATTCACCGTGGATTTTTGCCATCCCGTCACAATTTGCGATGAATCTGTGGGCTTACTGCTATGCTCCACTCCTCTGATCAGGAAATAAAAAGGACAGAATGTTTACACATGTAGGTTACCACTAACATAATCTCATCCTCTGCCCACTCACTCCTTTTTATTCATTGGAATTGTGCATCACAGCCCAAGGTATCACACATTTATTTATATATAAATATATATATACAGTGAGCACCATAATTCATTGAACAGTGACACAGACACATTTTTTGTTATTTTGGTTCTTTACTCTAGCACTGAGTTTGAAAGGATACAATAAGGTTGAAGTGCAGAGAGACTGTCAGCTTTCATTTGAGTGTATTTTCATCCATATGGGAAATTCTAAAACCTTTTGTACATAGTCCCCCCCCCCCATTTCCGGGCATTTTTCTATTGAGCTCTATGAAAAAATAAGTCAGGAGAAGAAACACTTCAAGTGATCCATTCATATCTACTGTATATCTGTCAGCAGAGTGATGGCTTCAGGCTTGTTTGATACGTCAGACCCTTGATGACTTAGAGCCATTTTACCAACCATGTATTTCATAGCTACTGTTTCAGTGTCATTTACAGCTAAATCTAGTCCCACCCCCTAATTCCCATAGAGATCCATTCAAATGCAGAGAGCTCATAGTATCGCTTGTAAGATTACCAGAAGATAAGATATCAAGAGTCTTTTGATGTCGTTGGGTCACAGACATCAGGAAGTAATGGCATGCAAAGGATATGCAACCAAATATTAAAAATTATGACTTTATTCTGCATTATGTTAAACTGTCCAATATTTTTTGATGCCTGAAAATGGGGGGGGAGGGGGAGGGAGAGGGGGACTATGTACAAAAGGTTCTAGAATTTCTAAAAAGCTCATTCGATATGGATGAAAATACCCTCAAATGAAAGCTGACAGTCTGCACTTCAACCTCTAACCCTTTGTCATTGTATCCTTTCAAACTCAAAGCGCTAGAGTACAGAACCAAAATAACAACGAGATAATCAATGTTATTCACTTCACCTGTCAGTGGTTTTAATGTTGTGGCTTTGTCGGTGTATATACGTACTGTATACCTGTCCAGGGTGGATTCCTGCCTCTCGCCCAATGCATGCTGAGATAGGCTCCAACCTCCCTTAAACCTCGCCTCAAATAAGCGTGTTAGATAATGGATGGATACGTGTGTGTGTGTGTGTGTGTATTTGTGTGTGTGTTTGTGTATTTGTGTGTTTGTGTGTGTATTTGTGTGGGTTTTTTTGTTTCAGTCACTGGTGAGTATGATTGTCTACCATGTTCAAGGTTTCTGACCTTAAACATGTGCGGTTCTTCAGTGGCCGACGTCACTGATCCGGGAGGCATTGATTCGTCCACTGTGGGTGTGGTTTTTGGTAACAAGATGATGCATATTACTTCTGTAAACTCTTTTTCTGTTCCAGTGCTTAATGCACATTATCATACAGGATCTTCCCCTACCTGCACACACTATCAAACAGGATCTTCCTCTTATTACTGCACACACTATCAAACAGGATCTTCCTCTTATTACTGCACACACTATCAAACAGGATCTTCCCCTACCTGCACACACTATCAAACAGGATCTTCCTCTTATTACTGCACACACTATCAAACAGGATCTTCCCCTACCTGCACACACTATCAAACAGGATCTTCCTCTTATTACTGCACACACTATCAAACAGGATCTTCCCACTACACACACTATCAAACAGGATCTTACCCTTATTACTGCACACACTATCAAACAGGATCTTCCCCTACCTACACACACTATCAAACAGGATCTTCCTCTTATTACTGCACACACTATCAAACAGGATCTTCCTCTTATTACTGCACACACTATCAAACAGGATCTTCCCACTACACACACTATCAAACAGGATCTTACCCTTATTACTGCACACACTATCAAACAGGATCTTCCCCTACCTGCACACACTATCAAACAGGATCTTCCTCTTATTACTGCACACACTATCAAACAGGATCTTCCTCTTATTACTGCACACACTATCAAACAGGATCTTCCTCTTATTACTGCACACACTATCAAACAGGATCTTCCTCTTATTACTGCACACACTATCAAACAGGATCTTCCTCTTATTACTGCACACACTATCAAACAGGATCTTCCTCTTATTACTGCACACACTATCAAACAGGATCTTCCCACTACACACACTATCAAACAGGATCTTACCCTTATTACTGCACACACTATCAAACAGGATCTTCCCCTACCTGCACACACTATCAAACAGGATCTTCCCCTACCTGCACACACTATCAAACAGGATCTTCCTCTTATTACTGCACACACTATCAAACAGGATCTTTGTCCAAGAAGGCCTTTTCTGAACAACGGTCTCCCAGATTATAGTGCCTTGATGTTTGCCTTAAAGTTGTCTTTCACACACACACACACACGTATATATACTGTATGTGTATACACACACATATACATATATATATACTCCTCAAAGTGAATAGTAATAATAGTGCAGTAATAAGAGTGAATACCAACAGATATATATATATATATATATATACAGAGAGCGAGAGAGATAGAAGAACCAGGCAATTTCCCCAGAGCGGATATGACATCATGAGGAGAGTCATCACACCCCCTGAGTACATGCCTGCTGGGAAGAGGTCAGTGATGTCACTTCCTGTGAGACTGAGTGAAGATCAGTGTGAGGATGAGCATTTGACTGGCGGGGGTAACAACGCCATTGCATTGTGTAACGTGCACTTAGAGCCCAGCCATGATAGCAGATGGTATGTGTATAATCGCTGTATGATAGCGGATGGTATGTGTATAATCGCTGAATGATAGCAGATGGTATGTGTATAATCGCTGTATGATAGCGGATGGTATGTGTATAATCGCTGTATGATAGCGGATGGTATGTGTATAATCGCTGAATGATAGCGGATGGTATGTGTATAATCGCTGTATGATAGCGGATGGTATGTGTATAATCGCTGAATGATAGCGGATGGTATGTGTATAATCGCTGTATGATAGCGGATGGTATGTGTATAATCGCTGTATGATAGCGGATGGTATGTGTATAATCGCTGTATGATAGCGGATGGTATGTGTATAATCGCTGTATGATAGCGGATGGTATGTGTATAATCGCTGTATGATAGCGGATGGTATGTGTATAATCGCTGAATGATAGCGGATGGTATGTGTATAATCGCTGTATGATAGCGGATGGTATGTGTATAATCGCTGTATGATAGCGGATGGTATGTGTATAATTGCGGTATGATAGCGGATGGTATGTGTATAATCGCTGAATGATAGCGGATGGTATGTGTATAATCGCTGTATGATAGCGGATGGTATGTGTATAATCGCTGTATGATAGCGGATGGTATGTGTATAATTGCGGTATGATAGCGGATGGGATGTGTATAATCACTGAATGATAGCGGATGGTATGTGTATAATCGCTGTATGATAGCGGATGGTATGTGTATAATTGCGGTATGATAGCGGATGGTATGTGTATAATCGCTGTATGATAGCGGATGGTATGTGTATAATCACTGAATGATAGCGGATGGTATGTGTATAATCGCTGTATGATAGCGGATGGTATGTGTATAATCGCTGTATGATAGCGGATGGTATGTGTATAATTGCGGTATGATAGCGGATGGTATGTGTATAATCGCTGAATGATAGCGGATGGTATGTGTATAATCGCTGTATGATAGCGGATGGTATGTGTATAATCGCTGAATGATAGCGGATGGTATGTGTATAATCGCTGTATGATAGCGGATGGTATGTGTATAATCGCTGTATGATAGCGGATGGTATGTGTATAATCGCGGTATGATAGCGGATGGGATGTGTATAATCGCGGTATGATAGCGGATGGGATGTGTATAATCGCGGTATGATAGCGGATGGGATGTGTATAATCGCTGTATGATAGCGGATGGTATGTGTATAATCGCTGTATGATAGCGGATGGTATGTGTATAATCGCTGTATGATAGCGGATGGTATGTGTATAATCGCGGTATGATAGCGGATGGGATGTGTATAATCGCTGTATGATAGCGGATGGTATGTGTATAATCGCTGTATGATAGCGGATGGGATGTGTATAATCGCGGTATGATAGCGGATGGTATGTGTATAATCGCTGTATGATAGCGGATGGTATGTGTATAATCGCTGTATGATAGCGGATGGTATGTGTATAATCGCTGTATGATAGCGGATGGTATGTGTATAATCGCGGTATGATAGCGGATGGGATGTGTATAATCACTGGGCATGCTTTTACCCATCTGACATCTCCACTGAACACCTGCGTGGGGATTATATAGAGTACAAAACCAGGAGGAGGAATCTGAGCTAATTCTGCTGGATCAACAATCATCTGGACTCTTCACAAGAGCTTTCAAAACAACCGCCGTAAGATTTTCAAAAAATGAACCTTTATTAAGTAGGTCAACAATAAAATAAAATAAAATATTCTCATTAAATGCCCTCTACATACTCACAGTAGATTGATGTTTACAGTTTTTTCCATTCGCTTTGACACTAGTTTCAGAACCTTGATGTCATTTTTCAAAACTCTAGACACAAACCTCATGTTGGCTCATAAAATGCAGCAGTCCAGTGTCAGGCCTGGATTCGCCATGCCCGAAGGTTCTTTCCAAAATTTTTGGCAAATGAAAACATCCTTGTTGATGTGGATGAGAACCTGTGGCCAAATCCACAGGACAGGGTTGATGGAAATGAGTTATTGATCCTTTGTTTCGCTTTTTTTAAGCCAGACGAGAAACACTGCAGTTTGTTTTGCAGTCCTTTTTTGTTGCTTTCATTCAAAGGGAACCTATGTTGTGATTATGGAATTTCATAAATACATTTAAGATTTGTTCAATTATTCCACTGCGTCTGTAGTATTCTCTCTGCTGGTCCTTTTACAGTGACATTACGTGTAGCACTATTATGAAACATGTATCACATATTTTGTATTACTATATTTGATGATTATACGAACAACTAAACAGTGAAACGATCGGTTTCTTATGTGTGGGTGATCTAAAGAAATGTTCCGATGGTATTTCATGATAAATGAGTTGTTTAAACCAATGATTCTGTGAGTGCAAGGTTTCTGTAAAGATATTAATGCAAAATGCAATGTATTGAAAGTTGGACAGCCTGTGTCACAAGTGGAGACAGTTTTGAGTTTTGTGTCTAGAGTTTTGAAAAATGACATCAAGGTTCTGAAACTAGTATCAACGTGATTGAAAAAAAAACTGTAATAAACATATTATTATTATTAGAACCATATATGTGAACATAGAAGGAATGTATAATATATTCACATAATACACGTGAATACATACACATGCACATAAATGTAGTTCATTTATTGAATAATTAAAATATGAATTAATATTTGCCTGCCTGCTAACCAGGGCTCTCCATTCTGGCTCAGCCAGGCTAAGAGTCTGCCTGCTAACCAGGGCTCTCTATTCTGGCTCAGCCAGGCTAAGAGTCTGCCTGCTAACCAGGGCTCTCCATTCTGGCTCAGCCAGGCTAAGAGTCTGCCTGCTAACAAGGGCTCTCCATTCTGGCTCAGCCAGGCTAAGAGTCTGCCTGCTAACCAGGGCTCTCTATTCTGGCTCAGCCAGGCTAAGAGTCTGCCTGCTAACCAGGGCTCTCCATCCTGGCTCAGCCAGTGTAATAGTGTAGTATTACCCAGTGTCCTCCCCGCCCACTGCATTTCAACCTATTTCACACGCTGTTAATTCACACTTGGTTTCTGATATATATTTTTGTATAAATGCGTGTGTGTGTGTGTGTTACGTCTGTATTTATTCTTCCATATACAACTCAGGAACCAGGAACATACCAAGAACAAAAATGGTTTGTACTGGTGAGTAAACCAAACCAGGAAACCTTACTGAAATATAGGACAGATTGAATACAGGCTCTGGGTCCGCCTGCGGGAATACATCTATGGGGTGCAATTCTTCTGCCTGTAATGTGGTTTTAATGTGGATCCCTGCAGGTGTGTCTCATTAAGGACAAACTGAGCATGCTTATAAATATCATCTGACCCAGGTAAGCTAGGCTTGCTGTGCAACTTTCAATTAAATAAAGAGAGAGAGAAAGATAAAGGGAGGGATGGAGAGAGAGAGAGGGGGCGAGAGAGAGAGAAAGATAAAGGGAGGGATGGAGAGAGAGAGAGAGGGGGAGAGAGAGAGAGAAAGAGGAAGAGAGAGAGAAAGAGGTATGCACTCTGTGTGTATTCAGAATCAAGGTTTCTCATTGATAAAACTCCCGGCGTAGGCCAAACAAAAAAACAACCTACAAAATAGGGTGAGCAGACTCGAAGACACGAGCAAACAAATTATGAGGAAATTAAATGCCTCTAGCTGGATAAACTAGAATGAGCTAAAATAAGAGGCGATAAGGATAAACTAGAATGAGCTAAAATAAGAGGTGATAAGAATAAACTAGAATGAGCTAAAATAAGAGGTGATAAGAATAAACTAGAATGAGCTAAAATAAGAGGCGATAAGGATAAACTAGAATGAGCTAAAATAAGAGGCGATAAGAATAAACTAGAATGAGCTAAAATAAGAGGCAATAAGAATAAACTAGAATGAGCTAAAATAAGAGGCGATAAGGATAAACTAGAATGAGCTAAAATAAGAGGCGATAAGAATAAACTAGAATGAGCTAAAATAAGAGGCGATAAGGATAAACTAGAATGAGCTAAAATAAGAGGCGATAAGAATAAAGTAGAATGAGCTAAAATAAGAGGTGATAAGAATAAACTAGAATGAGCTAAAATAAGAGGCGATAAGAATAAACTAGAATGAGCTAAAATAAGAGGCGATAAGGAAACGGTAACAGAGGTGATAAGGAAACGGTAACAGAGGCGATAAAGAAACGGTAACAGAGGCGATAAGGAAACGGTAACAGAGGCGATAAGGAAACGGTTACAGAGGCGATAAGGAAACGGTAACAGAGGTGATAAGGAAACGGTAACAGGGGCGATAAGGAAACGGTAACAGAGGTGATAAGGAAACGGTAACAGAGGTGATAAGGAAACGGTAACAGAGGTGATAAGGAAACGGTAACAGAGGTGATAAGGAAACGGTAACAGAGGTGATAAGGAAACGGTAACAGAGGTGATAAGGAAACGGTAACAGAGGTGATAAGGAAACGGTAACAGGGGCGATAAGGAAACGGTAACAGAGGCGATAAGGAAACGGTAACAGAGGTGATAAGGAAACGGTAACAGAGGTGATAAGGAAACGGTAACAGAGGCGATAAGGAAACGGTAACAGAGGTGATAAGGAAACGGTAACAGAGGCGATAAGGAAACGGTAACAGAGGCGATAAGGAAACGGTAACAGAGGCGATAAGGAAACGGTAACAGAGGCGATAAGGAAACGGTAACAGAGGCGATAAGGAAACGGTAACAGAGGCGATAAGGAAACGGTAACAGAGGCGATAAGGAAACGGTAACAGAGGCGATAAGGAAACGGTAACAGAGGCGATAAGGAAACGGTAACAGAGGCGATAAGGAAACGGTAACAGAGGCGATAAGGAAACGGTTACAGAGGTGATAAGGAAACGGTAACAGAGGTGATAAGGAAACGGTAACAGAGGCGATAAGGAAACGGTAACAGAGGCGATAAGGAAACGGTAACAGAGGCGATAAGGAAACGGTAACAGAGGCGATAAGGAAACGGTAACAGAGGCGATAAGGAAACGGTAACAGAGGCGATAAGGAAACGGTAACAGAGGCGATAAGGAAACGGTAACAGAGGTGATAAGGAAACGGTAACAGAGGCGATAAGGAAACGGTAACAGAGGTGATAAGGAAACGGTAACAGAGGCGATAAGGAACGATAAGGAAACGGTAACAGAGGCGATAAGGAAACGGTAACAGAGGCGATAAGGAAACGGTAACAGAGGCGATAAGGAAACGGTAACAGAGGTGATAAGGAAACGGTAACAGAGGCGATAAGGAAACGGTAACAGAGGTGATAAGGAAACGGTAACAGAGGTGATAAGGAAACGGTTACAGAGGCGATAAGGAAACGGTAACAGAGGCGATAAGGAAACGGTTACAGAGGTGATAAGGAAACGGTAACAGAGGTGATAAGGAAACGGTAACAGAGGCGATATGGAAGCGGTAACAGAGGTTACGGCCTCAGAAAGGACAGGAAGGAAAATAAGTAAAGACTCAGAAATTAATTCATCAAAAGGTAAAAAGAATCCAAAAATTTTAAACCTATAATTAACTAAAAAGAGTTCTTGTGTTTCTTTTAACCCTAACCCTAACCCTAGCCTATACAAATACCTGGTTAAGATTCACACAAAAGCGCCGAGACAGGAAGACGCAGCGCTTATAAAGCAAGCGAAAAGCCTGAACAGGTGAGCTCAATAAGTACCGGGTGGCAGAAAAAACCCGGCCAGGACGCCGTCCCGGAGCAGATAGCCGTCCCGGAGCAGATAGCAAAACCCCCGCAGAGGAGGAACGGCTGCATGCAAAACCGTGACAGGGTGAACTTTGTCACAAATCTGTGCTTCTGGAGCCAAATCTTAAAATAAAATATTTGTTTATTTAGTTATCCTAAATACATCCGTTCATACAGTGACCTACATTAAAATAGTACAGTAACAGATTCTGCATATTAAAGTCAAATTAAAACAAAACAGTGTTTGAGTCAGTGATGTTTTTTAATGTAATTCAAATTTTTTACCTTTATGGTGTTTATGGCACCTCTTGGTATCTTTTTACCATTTAAAATTCCATGCAGTGTCTCTAAGGTACAAACATCCAAGCAACAAAATTGTTAGTACAATATTAAATATCATTATAAAAACATTATTCACCTGTCAGTATGTAGCATGATTTAGTCAACTATTTGCTACAATATTGTAAGTTAAAATGCCTTTATAAATTCATACTTTTTCCTGCATTTTCAAATTTCACCACTGTCATTTAGTGCAGCCAATAAGAGTGCGTCACATGAGTGGACCGAAGAGGACAGGATATGACATCATAAAGACCCCCAGACTATATACGAAGGTTAGTTGCTCTTAAATGTTTGATGAGTTTACATTTCAGAATCCTTGTATATGTTTAACAAAATTCCACATCATCCAGTTTAACCCCTAAACATTTATGAAAATGCTGAAATATTTTAAAACATTTCATTCAATGTTAATGAATGTCAACATAACTTTAATTGAAAAACAATTTTATAATATTATATTAGACTTTTTATTTATCTCATATTTTTCTATTTTCAATTTTTTAGTGTATATTAGTCTGTATTTGTAAATTCGTCTGTATAGTCTAATTTAGAAAAAATGCCTCACTTGTATATGTGCATTCTGAACACGTTTATGTCAGTTTTGTAGTGTGTAATGCACAATGAGTGTAGATGGGCCCCACAAAATGCAGAGGGCCCCCCACAAAGTACAGACAGAACTCACAGCATGTAGATGGGACCCACAGAGTGCAGATGGGACCCACAGAGTGTAGATGGGACCCACAGAGTGCAGATGGAGCCCCACAGCGTGTACATGGGACCCACAGAGTGCAGATGGAGCCCCACAGCGTGCAGACGGGACCCACAGCATGGACATGGGACCCACAGAGTGCAGATGGAGCCCCACAGCGTGTAGATGGGTCCCACAAAATGCAGAGGGCCCCCCACAAAGTGCAAACAGGACCCACAATATGTAAATGGGCCCCACAAAGTGCAGACAGAACTCACAGCATGTAGATGTGACTTTTTGTGATTGGATCTCTCCCTTTAACTTTTGTATATTCTGCTGCTTTTAAAATATCCATAACTAGGGGCATCTAAAGCCATGTGGGGGCAAAGATCAGAAGGTTGCAGGTTCTAATCTACTTTGGCACACTCCTGCAATATTCCTGAAATACATAATGTGTGCAAATGAATAATGGATGTGAAATTGCCCTTTGCAAATTGCTCTGGGAAAAGCAAGTTTGCATTAGTCCACACATTACCTCTTATCAGCATAACAACTGGATTCTCAGGCATTTGGAACGGCAGCTGTACATGTACTGGAAGCTCAGTGGGCTTATATTAATATGAATATAAACTAAAAGGCTGCTTGGACTTGTTTGCTTAATGTCACACATGGTTATGCTGCACCACCATCTCTAAAGTGGCAAGCAAGTTTACACACATTTTTACACACTTTCTTTCCAAAAACAAGAACCTATTGTAACGTCTGTGTTTCTGTGTGATAATGTCAAAGTGAGAATGAAGTTTTATCCATCTTTGGACAAAATGTTCTGGGAACAGCCAGATGATGTTACGAGATCAAAGCTTCACCAGTGGGCATTTATTAAATTTCACCCAAAAACATTCTTCCCCTTTTTTTATCAATGGCTCTTCTGAACAATGGAGGAAGCATGTCTGAAATGGATTATGTCCAAAGGCCATCTTTCTCAAATGAAGGAGAATAGTTAATGAGAGCTTTAATGAAGGAGAATAGTTAATGAGAGCTTTCATTGCTGTTTGCTTCCTCTTCTCATCATTTCTGATGATAACTTTTGTTAGCTGTAGCTGTAGTAGTAGCAGTAGCATTAGCGGTAGTAGTAGTACAATAGGCAAGGCAAGTTTATTTATATAGCACATTTCATACACAGAGGCAATTCAAAGTGCTTTACATAACTACAGAATAAGACATACAATAAAAAATGCAGGGATTAAAATCAAAGTGCATATGTGGTGCAGAATATAAAAGTTTTCAGCCTATTTTTAAAAGTGGTCAGAGGTGGACAGATTAAGACGTAACAGTTTTCTCAAGGGTTTTACAGTCAATGACGTTAAACTGTATCATGTTTGCCAAGTTACCTCTATCTGAATGTAATGGTGACACACTTATTTTATTTGACATAGAAGAATTGATGGCTTGTCTAATGTTTTGAATTTTATCACTGAAAAAGGTTGCAAACTCATTACATTTACTAACGGAAAGGAGTTCAGGGGCTATTGGTACCGGCAGGTTTGTTAGCCTATCAACAGTGGCAAATATAATGCGTTTTTAATGTTCATTTTTAAAGGATTGTCTAGCGCTTATTATTTCTGAATTGTAGATATGAAGCCTCTCTTTATAGATGTCATAGTGAATCTGGAGACTTGATTTCCGCCATCTGCGCTCTGATTTTCGATACTCTCTCTTCTGGGTTTTTACAAATATAACATTGCTCTATGGTGCTTTTTGCTCGCCAGAGATTGATTTAGCCCTCACAGGTGCAATGGCATTGAAAACTTAAAAACATTTTTAATTGAAATAATCCAGAAGTCATGCAGCAAAAGGTCAGATTTGAACATACAACGTCACGGGTGACAAATATCACGGCTTTTTTTTTTTTAAAGTTTCCGTGCTGTTATAGTTTTGAAAGCCCTGCGCTATGATGATATAGTTTGAGGGCTACACACTGTTGTCAGGGCAACAGCTGCTTCCGGTCAGTTGGCACGCAGCTCTGTGTCCTGTCACTCAGGGGTAATTAGCAGCTGCTTCCCCTCCCTCCTGTTGTTATTGCCCTATCACATTTTTATAATGACAACACAATTTCATTTTGGTCTAATAACAGTAATCATAATTATAACACTAACAACACAATAATACTTTTAAAATGTTTTGGTCCACACGGACACTTCAGCCAATGAGGGCAAAGGGGCAGTGGCTCGAGCCACTAGCCACACCCTCTGCACATCCCTGGCCCCAAGGCAGACTGTGGTTCTAGAGATCCAACATTAAGCAGCGCTAGATTTAGGCCGCAAGGTAGATTGTGGTTGATGTTGATGTGGGATCACTAAAAGGTTGGATACATTTTCCATAAGAGTGGAGCGTACCTGTTAATTCTGTTACTAATCAAAGCAGGGATAGGAAATATGTCAGGCACATTGGGTCCCATCGTGTACCGGGAGTAAGTACGAGTATCACCGCTATTATGGCGGGGACCCTGGAAATATTAATAAGTACCTGCTGTATCTTGTGTACTGCAGTTTCTATCTGCAGTGTTGACAGGACAAGCTGTACTCTGGACAAGGCGCCGTTGGAGATGATGCTAACGTTGTGACCGAAGTGTTCTTTCAGAGGAAGGATGAGGGGGCGAGATGCTCTAGTGCCGCTAATATTGTCAGGAACCGTTCAGAGACCCAAACTAAGATGTAGCAAAAGAAAACGTTTATTTTCAGTCCAAAATCAAAAGCCAGGTAATCAGAGGTTGAGACAGATCCAGATCAACAGGCAATAAGAATAGTGAGACATTCCAAAAATCAGTAACCAGAAAATCACAGACGAAGATACAGGAGCAGCAGGCAAAGGCGAAGACACAAAAACCAAAAATAACACAAGCAAACAAAACAGAATCGGCAGGCAGGAATCAGTCATACAAAGGGTGTCTCAGGAATCGCAGCAAATCTCTGGCTTTACAAAAACAGGCTCAGGAAACACGATCAACGTTCTGATAAAGAACAGACTGAAACACAGGGTTTAAATACACAGGGAGTGACGAGATACAATGGAGATCAGGTGTGTGGAAACGGGGAAGGGAAATGACAAACAGGTGAGCGTAATGAAACAATGAGGGAAGCTGATAATACACTAACAAGGTAACACGTAATACGCGGACCGGATTCACACATAACACATAGACTTGAACATGAACTGGGTAATAAATTACAAGCGCATACAATTAGAGAAGAGAAAGAGGAAACAAGAGTCAGCTGTAGTAAAAGAGATAATCAAAGAAAGATGATCAGCGATAGAACAGGTAGAAAGAGAGACAGCTGCAGATATAAACTAAGATTACATTAGTGAGTTAGTTAATTAGTACAAAACCTGAATCTAAGCTGTTAGTAGTAGTTAGTTAATTTAGTATAATATACAATGAGATGATTAGTTAAGAAGGAAGTGCATGACAGAGGAAATACTGAGAAAAACCGCAATCATAAAAGGCTCTGAAAAGTGTGATGAAGACAGGGGGGTGACAGCAATGCAAACACAGAACAGTGAAACCATAATAATAATAATAGTTCAGACTGTTGTTTTGAAATGTCATTTGAGCCAACAAGTACAATGATTTTCTCAAGCATGGGGTGATTTGACGAAATTTGCGTGATTTTTTCAGTCAGACAATTTATTGTGGCTCCAGAAAAACAGAGAATTTTTACCATCTTGCATCTGACATCCCTGATTATTGAGTCACCTAGGATTAGAGTCTTAGGCTGGGCGGGTTCTGGGCGGGTTCTGAGCAGGTGGGGCAGCGGGATCATTTACTTGCCTGTCGCTGAGTTCAAAGCGTCGCTGGTCGTATTTTGTGTGATATTGTTTCAGGGGAGAGTTGTTCAGTGAGGTAAGCCTATTAGCGCTGTTTTTCTGTGGGATAGGCGGAGTCAACATCCTCCTGGTGTGCTGGAGCATTGTGACTCAGTGGGACTGCTAGCACCTCAAATCTGTTTTCGAGCTCGAGAGGCTGAGATTGCGGGAGTTTTTTCTTATCCCGGGCGGTGATCGATGTACCTTCGTTAGCATGGCCGTTAGCATGGCCGTTAGCATGCCCAGGAGTGGAACAGATCACAGACCTGGGTTTAGCTCCAAGTCTAGACCGGGGGTTAAAAAAGTTAAAATAAGTAAAACAATAAAATTAATCGGCTGAAAGCAAATGCAAGAAGAGCAGAGCGAGAGCAGCAAAGCAAATGCGTTGTAATTTATTTAGTTTCCATGCCTACGGGCGACGCATCATAGGCTACTCAGGAAGTGTGGCTCGGTAGCCTAGGTAACACTGTCCAGAGGTATCATTAGCATTCTAGTACCAGCAGTACCATTAGCAGTACTAGTACAGTAGAGATATTATGACTATGTTAGTTATTATTACAATATTAGTCATTACAGTATTTGTTATTGTTACAATATTAGTTATTATTACAGTATGAGTTATTGTTACAATATTAGTTATTATTACAGTATGAGTTATTATTGCAATATTAGTTATTATTACGTTTGAGTAAAGTTTATCAGAAGTGATAAACTCAATGTTTTTATTCAATGTAAATTTTTGCCACGATTAGCTGGTTTATATTGTTTATTTTGTCCATTATAAACAATGTATACATATTGCTGTGATGTTAAATACTTTCAATGGGACTGCTGTCCTGGATTTAATTGATGATGCACTTTTTATAGCATTCAGTTTTCCTCATTACTACATTAGTATTACATTCCTCATTATTACATGAAGCCGAGCGCTTTTCTTTTTACTATTATTTTCTCCAAGTGAAATTTACATAGTGAGTTATCCCCTGTTAACAGACCAGAATACAGTAACTCCACTGTTAGTTTTATGGCATTGTTCTTATTATAAATCCTGATATTCACTTCTCTTATGTGGAAAGATTTAGTGATCTTGGCTCTTCGCCTTCTCTTCCGTTTCATGTATGTGTCAAAACATCTTACATTTATTTTACCTTTCCTTTGGAGATTTATTACATTTAAATGGAATGTTTAATGAGAAATCCCTGTACAGGCTGTACAGTCCAGACATGTGGATATATTTTATTTAAAAAAATTAATCTATAATTTCACTGACCACTGTGCTGTCATGAAAGGAATTATAGTACAATAGATTAATTAAATAAAATGAAAATGTGTGAAATAAAATCTACATATTATCTGTGCTTATCAGCCCAGTGACAGGCTAAGGAACAATAACTTCTGGAACACGCATAAAGAAGAGAAAATATGGTTTATTTAATGAATTATCAGAAGGGAAGGGCTGCAGTGAATGAGGCTCGGGGCTGAACAGCGAACAGATCAGAGAAGAGCAATAATTACACCCAGCTTTACTTCTCTGGGTATTCTGAAGCCCTTCAAATGTCGCACACCTTAAAAGGTTCTGATCAACATAAATGTGACGGCTTGTGTGCAAAGAGAGAGATTACAGCACATCAGTTATGCCATTATGTAAATGAGCTCATATAAAGCCTGTGTGTTTCAGCCGTGTCTGGGAAGATGGATCCCGGTTCCTTTAACGCTCATTGACAGGGCAGATACAGAGGCTTTGCGTAAACACGTCTCTAAGATGGTGGGATTCAAAGGCACAATACAGCACTTCTGATAAGCTTTACTCATTTATTTTAGCTTCTAAGGATAGTGAAGTTTTTATGTTTATTAAAAGTTTACAGCAGCGACGGAAGACTTTGGGGTGGGGTTTCAAGGCCAAAACATATGAGCTTCACCCTTCATGTCTTATGTGATTGGACTAAAAAAATACATGTAAACCAATATATAATAATAATAATAATAATAATAATAATAATAATAATTCTGTTTCTCCCTAGTTCAGACATAGGCCTTCTGGCCGTCACTAGTGTGTGAACGTCGGGATGTTCACATGCTTTGCTGTTTCTGCGCAGTGGGAACAAGGCTTTGAGTTTTGAGGAATGAGAGCGGAGCTTCAGAGCGGTCTGTTGGGCCTACGGACCCCCTTCATATGGGAAAATCAGAGCAGTCTGTTGGGCCTACGGGCCCCCTTCATATGGGAGCTTCAGAGCGGTCTGTTGGGCCTACGGACCCCCTTCATATGGGAGCTTCAGAGCGGTCTGTTGGGCCTACGGACCCCCTTCATATGGGAAAATCAGAGCAGTCTGTTGGGCCTACGGACCCCCTTCATATGGGAGCTTCAGAGCAGTCTGTTGGGCCTACGGGCCCCCTTCATATGGGAGCTTCAGAGCGGTCTGTTGGGCCTACGGACCCCCTTCATATGGGAGCTTCAGAGCGGTCTGTTGGGCCTACGGGCCCCCTTCATATGGGAGCTTCAGAGCGGTCTGTTGGGCCTACGGACCCCCTTCATATGGGAGCTTCAGAGCGGTCTGTTGGGCCTACGGATCCCCTTCATATGGGAAAATCAGAGCAGTCTGTTGGGCCCACGGACCCCCTTCATATGGGAGCTTCAGAGCGGTCTGTTGGGCCTACGGGCCCCCTTCATATGGGAGCTTCAGAGCGGTCTGTTGGGCCTACGGGCCCCCTTCATATGGGAAAAACAGAGCAGTCTGTTGGGCCTACGGACCCCCTTCATATGGAAAAAGCATCCTCGCTCTCTCCCTCTCCAAGGACATCACGCTGATTGATTTTCCTTCCCCGGCAAATCTCAATTTTGATCTTATTATCAGATGAATCGCTGTGAATCTCTGGATTTATCAGTGGCGGCTGACAAGATATCAGAACAAAGTCGACCTCCAGGGCCTCATTGACCTCTTATTGACCTCTCATGACCTTGGTGGCCTGCTGTCCGTTTCTTGTCTTGCTCTTATCTTAAACAGAAATTCCATACAGCGCTGTGATGATCTTGTAATATGCAAAGATCCATAGTTTTTTGTACTTAAAGGGATAGTTCTAGATTTAGAAAAAATGTATATTGTTTTACAAAATAGTATGTAAGGCTGTCGTGATTATTATTATTTTTTATTAATTTCAGATTTTCCCCAACTTTCTCCCGATTGTACCCTTGTAGCAACCGCTTGAGAATTCGCCGCTACAACCCCGGCAGCCAGTAGTAGGAAAGAGGTCGCCACGCCTTCTTCAGGCCGTGGCTTCAGCTCTACACTTATTTTTCTTTTGTTTTTAAACGAAAGGGCCTTAACGACAGCACAGTGAAATGCAGATGTTTGGATTTTCTGCCATGACCTGAGTACTTAAGTACTTATTAATGGTCTACTGAAAAAATTATCTCTGATTAGTCACTCCTTTCTCATTGACTTTTCTACCTGTGGAGATGCTGTAGATTTGGGTATACAAGACTGGCATCTGCACAACACCGATTTACTGAGATGTAATGTACTATAATGTTTACATTTTTTTAGCCTCATCATAAAAACAAGTTTTTTAAAAAGTGTAGTTTTTTAATGAGTGCAAGTTAAAATAATTTAGCTGCTGGATGTGCATCTTTACTCATTCTGAATTTGACATTGTAAATATGCATTTGACAATGACCTTAAATAATATTGGTCTTCTCTGACTAGTTAAATCCATTGTTCATGTAGAGCTAATTTGGTAATTAATTTTAGTTTATTTACATGCTATATCACAGATTAATTTGAGGAGCTCAAATCAGCATTAAATACCTGCTAATGTGGGGAAGAACACTATAGCAGGTATTTAATGCTGATTTTAGCTCCTCAATCCATCTCTTCATTTACTACTTGTATAAAAATTCAAGCCTGTAAAATCCTTTACTGTTTTCCTTCATTATTTAAAGTCCACTTTTGTTTCATGTTATGTAAAAAGTTTTGAGGTAAAAAATAACATGAATACCGTTGAAGCGCTTATTGAGAGAGAGGAAGTGAATGACTGAGACGTCATCGTGCAGTGTGTGGATAAGATCACTGACCTTACATCCGACCCATTATACTCTGCAGTTAAAGAGGCTAACCCTAACCCCAACCCCAACCCTAACCCCAACCCCAACCCTAACCCCAACCCCAACCCCAACCCCAACCCTAACCCTAACCCTAACCCTAACCCTAACCCTAACCTGCGCCTGGGAGCCTCTCACCCTAAAATCAGCCCTACAATTTAGACCAGGGATGGGCGACCGCAGGCCTCGTGGGCCGGAAAGTATTCAGGGTTTTGCTGCCACCAATTATTTATTATTTTATTAGCCCAATAATTTACATTATCTGACATTTTAGCTACATTCCGCGATATTAACAGATTAACTGATGAACATTCCTGTGCCTGTGTACATGTATTGTAGCGTTTTATTGTGGTCTAATTCATGAGTGAATCAGGGTTGGTTTATATGAATAATTAACTGATGAACGTTCCTGTGCCTGTATACATGTATTGTAGCGTTTTATTGTGGTCTAATTCATGAGTGAATCAGGGTTGGTTTATATGAATAATTAACTGATTGAGCCGGGGGAAGTGGTGGCAGCAAAAACCTGCATACACACCTGGTACTAAGTGCAGTTCAATAAGTGCAGTTTAATAAGTGCAGTCCAATAAGTGCAGTTCAATAAGTGCAGTCCAATAAGTGCAGTCCAATAAGTGCAGTCCAATAAGTGCAGTTCAATAAGTGCAGTTTAATAAGTGCAGTCCAATAAGTGCAGTTCAATAAGTGCAGTTCAATAAGTGCAGTCCAATAAGTGCAGTTCAATAAGTGCAGTCCAATAAGTGCAGTTCAATAAGTGCAGTCCAATAAGTGCAGTCCAATAAGTGCAGTTCAATAAGTGCAGTCCAATAAGTGCAGTTCAATAAGTGCAGTCCAATAAGTGCAGTCCAATAAGTGCAGTTCAATAAGTGCAGTTTAATAAGTGCAGTCCAATAAGTGCAGTTCAATAAGTGCAGTCCAATAAGTGCAGTCCAATAAGTGCAGTCCAATAAGTGCAGTTCAATAAGTGCAGTTTAATAAGTGCAGTCCAATAAGTGCAGTTCAATAAGTGCAGTTCAATAAGTGCAGTCCAATAAGTGCAGTTCAATAAGTGCAGTCCAATAAGTGCAGTTCAATAAGTGCAGTCCAATAAGTGCAGTCCAATAAGTGCAGTCCAATAAGTGCAGTTCAATAAGTGCAGTCCAATAAGTGCAGTCCAATAAGTGCAGTCCAATAAGTGCAGTTCAATAAGTGCAGTCCAATAAGTGCAGTCCAATAAGTGCAGTTCAATAAGTGCAGTCCAATAAGTGCAGTCCAATAAGTGCAGTTCAATAAGTGCAGTCCAATAAGTGCAGTCCAATAAGTGCAGTTCAATAAGTGCAGTTCAATAAGTGCAGTCCAATAAGTGCAGTCCAATAAGTGCAGTCCAATAAGTGCAGTTCAATAAGTGCAGTCCAATAAGTGCAGTCCAATAAGTGCAGTTCAATAAGTGCAGTTCAATAAGTGCAGTCCAATAAGTGCAGTTCAATAAGTGCAGTCCAATAAGTGCAGTTCAATAAGTGCAGTCCAATAAGTGCAGTTCAATAAGTGCAGTCCAATAAGTGCAGTTCAATAAGTGCAGTTTTATAAGTGCAGTCCAATAAGTGCAGTTCAATAAGTGCAGTCCAATAAGTGCAGTTCAATAAGTGCAGTTTAATAAGTGCACTCCAATAAGTGCAGTCCAATAAGTGCAGTTCAATAAGTGCAGTTCAATAAGTGCAGTCCAATAAGTGCAGTTCAATAAGTGCAGTTTAATAAGTGCAGTTCAATAAGTGCAGTTTAATAAGTGCAGTCCAATAAGTGCAGTTTAATAAGTGCAGTCCAATAAGTGCAGTTTAATAAGTGCAGTTCAATAAGTGCAGTTTAATAAGTGCAGTTCAATAAGTGCAGTTTAATAAGTGCAGTTTAATAAGTGCAGTTTAATATTGCTTTTCTAATTCAGTTGAAATTTCTGGTTGGCCTTTTTTGTAAGAAGCATGTTATTTGAAAATAGTTTGCAATTACTGAAAGTTAGCTGAGAAGTGTACCCGGTCATAGGGTTGGGGTTAGGGTTAGGGTTAGGGTTAGGGTTAGGGTTAGGTGTCAGACATGTTTAAAGCTCAGAAGTCCATCAGTACCACAGCTAAAGTACATAAAGTCACAGTTACTGTGATCAAGACAGGAATCTTAGCTCAGTCTGTGTTGTTGGCTGGTGCTAAAAATAGGTCAAATTATATTGTACAATTTATTTTACCTTTTTTAAAGAGTGTATTTTCTGGAGAAAGCTACATTTTCTGAAGTTCTGGCAACACCATAATGTAATTCAACAAACATCAATATTATTCTAAGTTCCAAACATAACACTGGCATTTGGAAGCGAGCAGATTTGTACTTGCATATGTTTTTTCCCCTGGTTGCCATTCCACTGTGAACAAAGCACACTTTCAGCACAGGAACTGCATTTAAATTAGCTTCTGTTTGGGCTCAAAATGAACATGTTTTGGTGTGAGGGTGTGTAGCCCCCAAGTGAATTCTCCTAGTCATAAGACCCCCTGAAGCGCTGGACTGGAAATCAGTTCTACTACACCTACTTTCTGCAGAACACAGTCTTCATAGAATATCACAGGTTACATTTAAAATACTCTAAGTCAGGAAAAGAGTGTGGAACACATTCAAACCCTGCATCCCAATGTATAACTAATATGTGACGTCACACATAGAAACTGTGCATATCACATGACAAAGGAAAAGGCTGCTTTAGTCAGAAGTGAGATTCCAATCAATCTCATTCAGAGCAATGAACACTGTTATCCCCACTGACTGAATCCCTCTCTAGAACAATGAACACTGCTATCCCCGCTGACTGAATCCTTCTCTAGAGCAATGAACACTGCTATCCCCGCTGACTGAACCCCTCTCTAGAACAATGAACACTGCTATCCCCGCTGACTGAATCCCTCTCTAGAGCAATGAACACTGCTATCCCCGCTGACTGAATCCCTCTCTAGAGCAATGAACACTGCCATCCCCGCTGACTGAATCCCCCCTAGAGCAATGAACACTGCTATCCCCGCTGACTGAGAAAATCTCTCTCTAGAGCAAATGACTATGCTATCCCCCGCTGAAAAAATCTTCTCTAGAGCAATGAAACACTATCCCCCCACTGACTGAATCCTCTCTAGAGAGCAATGAACACTGCTATCCCTGACTGACTCCTCTCCTCTCAAGAGCAATGAACTGCTATCCCTTTCACACCAGGTGACACCACCACATCCCCCATACCCGAACCCATCGCCACGCTGTCGTCCTTCAAGACTCTGGAGGACGCAGATGTGCTCCAACTCATGACGCACCAGCGCGCAACCACCTGTGCGCTGGACCCCATCCCGTCGGCAGTCCTCCAGTCAATATCCGCTGAGCTTGTTCCATATCTGTCTTCTATTATCAACACCTCCCTAACCTGTGGCCATGTTCCTGCTGTTTTTAAGACTGCCCGTGTAACCCCACTCTTAAAAAAACCTAGCTTGGACCCCTCTGATGTCAGGAACTACCGTCCTGTATCTCTCTTGCCCTTCCTGTCCAAAACCCTTGAACGAGCTGTCCATAACCAACTGTCTGTTTTTCTCCACCAGAATAACCTGCTTGACCCCCATCAGTCCGGCTTCAGAACCGGACATTCCACAGAAACTGCTCTCTTGGCCGTGACCGAGGCACTCTCCAATGCTAGAGCCTCATCCCTCTCCTCTGTCCTGATTCTACTTGACCTGTCTGCAGCATTTGACACGGTCAACCACAAACTCCTGATCTCTACACTTTCTGAGATGGGCATTTCTGGGACTGCCCTCTCCTGGTTTGTATCGTACTTCACTGATAGATCCTACCAAGTCTCTTGGAAGGGTTCTGTTTCTGCACCCCATCCCCTGTCCACAGGAGTCCCGCAGGGATCTGTACTTGGTCCTCTGCTGTTCTCCATTTATACAAAGTCTCTTGGTTCAGTAATCAATTCACATGGTTTCTCATACCATAGTTATGCCGACGGTACTCAACTCTTCCTTTCTTTCCCTCCCTCTACCCAACAGGTGAAGGAGAGGATATCTGCTTGTCTGGCCGACATCTCTGAGTGGATGACTACCCATCACCTGAAGCTCAACCTTGACAAGACAGAGCTCCTCTTCATGCCATACAAAACCTCCCCGCTACTTGACCTCTCCATCACCGTTGACGGGACCGTGGTGGCTGCCTCCCGCTCTGCAAAGAACCTGGGGCTGGTCCTAGACGACCAGCTGGACTTCAAAGACCACATCAGGGCGACGGCACGGTCCTGCAGGTTCCTCCTGTACAACATCAGGAGGATTCGACCGTACCTGACCACCTACTCCACCCAGCTTCTGGTCCAGACTATGGTCACCTCACGCCTGGACTACTGTAACTCCCTGCTCGCAAGCTTACCAGCCTGCGCCATACTCCCTCTTCAACTGATCCAGAACGCAGCTGCCCGGCTTGTGTTTAACCTCCCGAAATTTTCACATGTCACCCCCCTGTTGAGGTCACTCCACTGGCTGCCAAAGTTCAAAGTTTTGACCCTGGCCCACACTGCAGCTAACAGGACAGGCCCCGTCTACCTGCAGGACCTGATCCAGACCTATGTTCCTGCTCGACCACTTCGCTCATCTACAGCAGGGCGCCTCGCACTTCCGCCCCTCCGTGTCAATGGCGCTCGCTCCTCCCGACCGCGGAGCTTTTCCACCCTAGCTCCCCAGTGGTGGAATGAACTTCCCATTCCCCTACGCTCAATACCAACCCTGCCTGCTTTCCGTCGTGGCCTGAAAACACACCTTTTCAGGCTCCACCTGGACTAATACTTATCTAGGACCTCATGGTATGTCTTCTTGTTGAACTATGTACTCAAGTTTATACTATTTAGAATAGAATTGTAGTAGATTGATTTACTGATTTACCCAGTTCACTGTGAACTGCATTGTGTTCGTTACTAGGGATAGCTGATACTGTATGGGAAGAATGTGCTTTCTTATCTGTTCTGCAGTTACTTTGATGACCTTTCTATATGCACTTACTGTACGTCGCTTTGGATAAAAGCGTCTGCTAAATGACTGTAATGTAATGTAATGTATCCCCACTGACTGAATCCCTCTCTAGAGCAATGAACACTGCTATCCCCACTGACTGAATCCCTCTCTAGAGCAATGAACACTGCTATCCCCACTGACTGAATCCCTCTCTAGAGCAATGAACATTGCTATCCCCGCTGACTGAATCCCTCCCTAGAGCAATGAACACTGCTATCCCCGATGACTGAATCCCCCTCTAGAGCAATGAACACTGCTATCCCGCTGCTGACTGAATCCCTCCCTAGAGCAATGAACACTGCTATCCCCGCTGACTGAATCCCTCTCTAGAGCAATGAACACTGCTATCCCCACTGACTGAATCCCTCTCTAGAGCAATGAACACCGCTATCCCCACTGACTGAATCCCTCCCTAGAGAAATGAACACTGCTATCCCCGCTGACTGAATCCCTCTCTAGAGCAATGAACACTGCTATCCCCACTGACTGAATCCCTCCCTAGAGAAATGAACACTGCTATCCCCGCTGACTGAATCCCTCTCTAGAGCAATGAACACTGCTATCCCCACTGACTGAATCCCTCTCTAGAGCAATGAACACTGCTATCCCCGCTGACTGAATCCCTCCCTAGAGAAATGAACACTGCTATCCCCGCTGACTGAATCCCTCTCTAGAGCAATGAACACTGCTATCCCCGCTGACTGAATCCCTCTCTAGAGCAATGAACACTGCTATCCCCGCTGACTGAATCCCTCTCTAGAGCAATGAACACTGCTATCCCCGCTGACTGAATCCCTCCCTAGTGCAATGAACATTGCTATCCCCGCTGACTGAATCCCTCCCTAGAGCAATGAACACTGCTATCCCCGCTGACTGAATCCCTCTCTAGAGAAATGAACACTGCTATCCCCGCTGACTGAATCCCTCTCTAGAGCAATGAACACTGCTATCCCCACTGACTGAATCCCTCTCTAGAGCAATGAACACTGCTATCCCCGCTGACTGAATCCCTCCCTAGAGAAATTAACACTGCTATCCCCGCTGACTGAATCCCTCTCTAGAGCAATGAACACTGCTATCCCCGCTGACTGAATCCCTCCCTAGAGCAATGAACATTGCTATCCCCGCTGACTGAATCCCTCCCTAGAGCAATGAACACTGCTATCCCCGCTGACTGAATCCCTCCCTAGAGAAATGAACACTGCTATCCCCGCTGACTGAATCCCTCTCTAGAGCAATGAACACTGCTATCCCCGCTGACTGAATCCCTCCCTAGAGCAATGAACACTGCTATCCCCGCAGACTGAATCCCTCTCTAGAGCAATGAACACTGCTATCCCCACTGACTGAATCCCTCTCTAGAGCAATGAACACTGCTATCCCCACTGACTGAATCCCTCCCTAGAGAAATGAACACTGCTATCCCCGCTGACTGAATCCCTCTCTAGAGCAATGAACACTGCTATCCCCACTGACTGAATCCCTCCCTAGAGAAATGAACAATGCTATCCCCGCTGACTGAATCCCTCTCTAGAGCAATGAACACTGCTATCCCCACTGACTGAATCCCTCACTAGAGCAATGAACACTGCTATCCCCGCTGACTGAATCCCTCCCTAGAGAAATGAACACTGCTATCCCCGCTGACTGAATCCCTCTCTAGAGCAATGAACACTGCTATCCCCGCTGACTGAATCCCTCTCTAGAGCAATGAACACTGCTATCCCCGCTGACTGAATCCCTCTCTAGAGCAATGAACACTGCTATCCCCGCTGACTGAATCCCTCCCTAGAGCAATGAACATTGCTATCCCCGCTGACTGAATCCCTCCCTAGAGCAATGAACACTGCTATCCCCGCTGACTGAATCCCTCTCTAGAGAAATGAACACTGCTATCCCCGCTGACTGAATCCCTCTCTAGAGCAATGAACACTGCTATCCCCACTGACTGAATCCCTCCCTAGAGAAATGAACACTGCTATCCCCGCTGACTGAATCCCTCTCTAGAGCAATGAACACTGCTATCCCCGCTGACTGAATCCCTCTCTAGAGCAATGAACACTGCTATCCCCGCTGACTGAATCCCTCTCTAGAGCAATGAACACTGCTATCCCCGCTGACTGAATCCCTCTCTAGAGCAATGAACACTGCTATCCCCGCTGACTGAATCCCTCCCTAGAGAAATGAACACTGCTATCCCCGCTGACTGAATCCCTCTCTAGAGCAATGAACACTGCTATCCCCGCTGACTGAATCCCTCTCTAGAGCAATGAACACTGCTATCCCCGCTGACTGAATCCCTCTCTAGAGCAATGAACACTGCTATCCCCGCTGACTGAATCCCTCTCTAGAGCAATGAACACTGCTATCCCCGATGACTGAATCCCTCTCTAGAGCAATGAACACTGCTATCCCCGCTGACTGAATCCCTCTCTAGAGCAATGAACACTGCTATCCCCGCTGACTGAATCCCTCTCTAGAGAAATGAACACTGCTATCCCCGCTGACTGAATCCCTCCCTAGAGAAATGAACACTGCTATCCCCACTGACTGAATCCCTCTCTAGAGCAATGAACACTGCTATCCCCACTGACTGAATCCCTCTCTAGAGCAATGAACACTGCTATCCCCGCTGACTGAATCCCTCTCTAGAGCAATGAACACTGCTATCCCCGCTGACTGAATCCCTCTCTAGAGCAATGAACACTGCTATCCCCGCTGACTGAATCCCTCTCTAGAGCAATGAACACTGCTATCCCCGCTGACTGAATCCCTCTCTAGAGCAATGAACACTGCTATCCCCGCTGACTGAATCCCTCCCTAGAGAAATGAACACTGCTATCCCCGCTGACTGAATCCCTCTCTAGAGCAATGAACACTGCTATCCCCGCTGACTGAATCCCTCTCTAGAGCAATGAACACTGCTATCCCCGCTGACTGAATCCCTCTCTAGAGCAATGAACACTGCTATCCCCGCTGACTGAATCCCTCTCTAGAGCAATGAACACTGCTATCCCCGCTGACTGAATCCCTCTCTAGAGCAATGAACACTGCTATCCCCGCTGACTGAATCCCTCTCTAGAGCAATGAACACTGCTATCCCCGCTGACTGAATCCCTCTCTAGAGAAATGAACACTGCTATCCCCGCTGACTGAATCCCTCTCTAGAGCAATGAACATTGCTATCCCCGCTGACTGAATCCCTCTCTAGAGCAATGAACACTGCTATCCCCGCTGACTGAATCCCTCTCTAGAGCAATGAACACTGCTATCCCCGCTGACTGAATCCCTCTCTAGAGCAATGAACACTGCTATCCCCGCTGACTGAATCCCTCTCTAGAGCAATGAACACTGCTATCCCCGCTGACTGAATCCCTCTCTAGAGAAATTAACACTGCTATCCCCGCTGACTGAATCCCTCTCTAGAGCAATGAACACTGCTATCCCCGCTGACTGAATCCCTCTCTAGAGCAATGAACACTGCTATCCCCACTGACTGAATCCCTCTCTAGAGCAATGAACACTGCTATCCCCGCTGACTGAATCCCTCTCTAGAGAAATGAACACTGCTATCCCCGCTGACTGAATCCCTCTCTAGAGCAATGAACACTGCTATCCCCGCTGACTGAATCCCTCTCTAGAGCAATGAACACTGCTATCCCCGCTGACTGAATCCCTCTCTAGAGCAATGAACACTGCTATCCCCACTGACTGAATCCCTCTCTAGAGCAATGAACACTGCTATCCCCACTGACTGAATCCCTCTCTAGAGCAATGAACACTGCTATCCCCGCTGACTGAATCCCTCTCTAGAGCAATGAACACTGCTATCCCCGCTGACTGAATCCCTCTCTAGAGCAATGAACACTGCTATCCCCACTGACTGAATCCCTCTCTAGAGCAATGAACACTGCTATCCCCGCTGACTGAATCCCTCTCTAGAGCAATGAACACTGCTATCCCCGCTGACTGAATCCCTCTCTAGAGCAATGAACACTGCTATCCCCGCTGACTGAATCCCTCTCTAGAGAAATGAACACTGCTATCCCCACTGACTGAATCCCTCTCTAGAGCAATGAACACTGCTATCCCCGCTGACTGAATTCCTCTCTAGAGCAATGAACACTGCTATCCCCACTGACTGAATCCCTCTCTAGAGCAATGAACACTGCTATCCCCGCTGACTGAATCCCTCTCTAGAGCAATGAACACTGCTATCCCCGCTGACTGAATCCCTCTCTAGAGCAATGAACACTGCTATCCCCACTGACTGAATCCCTCTCTAGAGCAATGAACACTGCTATCCCCGCTGACTGAATCCCTCTCTAGAGCAATGAACACTGCTATCCCCGCTGACTGAATCCCTCTCTAGAGCAATGAACACTGCTATCCCCGCTGACTGAATCCCTCTCTAGAGCAATGAACACTGCTATCCCCGCTGACTGAATCCCTCCCTAGAGCAATGAACACTGCTATCCCCACTGACTGAATCCCTCTCTAGAGCAATGAACACTGCTATCCCCGCTGACTGAATCCCTCTCTAGAGCAATGAACACTGCTATCCCCACTGACTGAATCCCTCTCTAGAGCAATGAACACTGCTATCCCCGCTGACTGAATCCCTCTCTAGAGCAATGAACACTGCTATCCCCGCTGACTGAATCCCTCTCTAGAGCAATGAACACTGCTATCCCCGCTGACTGAATCCCTCCCTAGAGCAATGAACACTGCTATCCCCGCTGACTGAATCCCTCTCTAGAGCAATGAACACTGCTATCCCCACTGACTGAATCCCTCTCTAGAGCAATGAACACTGCTATCCCCGCTGACTGAATCCCTCTCTAGAGCAATGAACACTGCTATCCCCGCTGACTTAATCCCTCTCTAGAGCAATGAACACTGCTATCCCCACTGACTGAATCCCTCTCTAGAGCAATGAACACTGCTATCCCCACTGACTGAATCCCTCTCTAGAGCAATGAACACTGCTATCCCCACTGACTGAATCCCTCTCTAGAGCAATGAACACTGCTATCCCCACTGACTGAATCCCTCTCTAGAGCAATGAACACTGCTATCCCCGCTGACTGAATCCCTCTCTAGAGCAATGAACACTGCTATCCCCGCTGACTGAATCCCTCTCTAGAGCAATGAACACTGCTATCCCCACTGACTGAATCCCTCTCTAGAGCAATGAACACTGCTATCCCCGCTGACTGAATCCCTCTCTAGAGCAATGAACACTGCTATCCCCGCTGACTTAATCCCTCTCTAGAGCAATGAACACTGCTATCCCCACTGACTGAATCCCTCTCTAGAGCAATGAACACTGCTATCCCCACTGACTGAATCCCTCTCTAGAGCAATGAACACTGCTATCCCCACTGACTGAATCCCTCTCTAGAGCAATGAACACTGCTATCCCCACTGACTGAATCCCTCTCTAGAGCAATGAACACTGCTATCCCCACTGACTGAATCCCTCTCTAGAGCAATGAACACTGCTATCCCCACTGACTGAATCCCTCTCTAGAGCAATGAACACTGCTATCCCCACTGACTGAATCCCTCTCTAGAGCAATGAACACTGCTATCCCCACTGACTGAATCCCTCTCTAGAGCAATGAACACTGCTATCCCCACTGACTGAATCCCTCTCTAGAGCAATGAACACTGCTATCCCCACTGACTGAATCCCTCTCTAGAGCAATGAACACTGCTATCCCCACTGACTGAATCCCTCTCTAGAGCAATGAACACTGCTATCCCCGCTGACTGAATCCCTCTCATACTGTGCCCCCTGCAGGGGCGAGTCGGTACTGTCACCGGCCTGATTCAATCTGACACCATGATGCTCACTCATGCGCCACAACCGGCACCTTTACTGAGTGAGTTACCCAGCAGCCACCAGTGGGAGCTGACTTTAACAGGCTATATATGTTTTGTCCTGAGGTAAAGCCCCCCCCGCCCCCCATTATTTTGACACATATTATAGTTTTTTTTGACATTGGCACAAACTAGCACTACTGGACGTTTTTTAAAGGTTTAGTTGTATGCGGCATAAAGAGGGGAGTGGTTTTTGTTGCCTGGGCAACCAGCACCTCATTCCTCTCATGTGATTCAGATATCCCTCGAACCCAGACAATCATCCCCCTTTCACGCATGTGCTGTATTTTATTTATTTATTCATTTATTTAGAGATTATTGTTTTGTGAGCTGAATTTGCCCAACTGTGTGTGTAAAGAAAAAAAGAGAAAAGTTGCAGTTAAAGTGAATGAATAAAAGTTTGATTGAATCCAGGCCGATGTATCACTGTCTCATTATGAAATAACTCATGTGGATTGGGACTCTGCAGTCCTGACCTTGCTTGTGCAATATGCAGATTTGTGCTGAGTCTTTCAGACCGGGAATAATGATAACCCAGCTTCCACGGCCTGAATCTCTCATCATTTACATGCAGATAAGAACCGGGCTTCATTAGGAATGTCTTTAAACATGGGCAAATGGGTAAAAAATGAAAAATGCAGGAAGAGCTCGATGCGGGGAGGCGGCTCTGTGTTTTCTAAGCAGACTACGCAGTGGAACCCAGCACACCCCTGCTGGGCAAACACATATTTCAATTAAGACGGAGGCGTCTGCAGGCACGCATGCATTCTTTACAGGAGAAATAAATAGTTTCCTAAATAAATTACCATCCGGCGGATGTCAGGGGACATGACGAGAGCTGTTTACCTAAGAGGACTAAACGATAAGTTGCTGGCTGCTGCAGTCACAGAGAGCCCTGTGTACACGCAATGGCTTCAGTATCAGCCATAATTCTCATAACAAAGAGACGTAAAGATCTGCAAGAATGCTTGCAAGTGCCAGGGGGCCTACAAATCACATTAAAATTCAATATGCTAGCAATTGAATCGAACCAGTTCACATAGCGATGATAAACAACAATCAACAGCCATTACATCAATAAGAAGATCAGTGCATGTCATATAAATCAGAAATGAAGAGGGGAATGAATGCATTATGGAGTGTAACAGGAGGTATGGCTCATCAGCGCTGTGTCCCCCCAGCTCAATGGCGCCCTCCGCTGGTGTGGATGGCTTGGTTATGACTTGGTTATGAAAAAAACAGAAAGAAACTGTTTTAATAAATCAATAAAAAATAATATAGTGGCATATGACACAGTACAAAGGCATGCTATTCTCCACTTTACACAACACATTTTCTCTTCTTTGTGTGAATGATATCTTCTGCCCTGTGGCCACATGTACAGAAATAGTTTTTATTCAGAATAAACTGATCTTATGGGGACATTTCTAAAGTGCATGTGGTGGGTAGTTTGTGTGGCATGATGATGGATTGTATATCAAGTTTACAATACAGTTTAAAATACAATGACTATTGTTCTTGTTTAATCAGACAAACAACCAGTAATAAATCCATTAAGATACAAATGTTCTCAACATGTTTAAAATGGATTAATCACTACTACATTTCTTTGAGTAACAGATGAGAGCGCTACAAAAACAACTTTATGGATTATTGCCATTATGCATCTTTGCAATTAAGTTGGATGCAGCTCGCGAACATCACTTTCATGCAAAAACTAAAGATTGCAAAAGTTATCATGAAATAACAAATCGATTTGGGTCATTGTTTAAACGTCTGTCATTGGTTTAATGAATCATAAAGAGTGGGGTCTTCAGCCAGGTGAGGGACGATCAGGATGGTCACACGTTCTGGGGAAAAGGCTGAGGTGAAGACTTTGAGCTGTAGATGGTGGTGTTCCTCGGTTAGATGGCTTAATGCCTGGCCTACCTGGGTTCAGCCGGGGTGAGAGACTGCACAGGTGTGGCAGATAGGTCCAAACTCCCAGAACACAGACAGAAAAGAACATGTTCTCTTTAAACCGCAGCGTGGAGCTAGCGTCCTGCAAGTGTTTGTCTCAGGAAGGACTGCAGCCTGGACACCATTCATCAAAACTCCACTAAAGTGCCTGTTTGAAAACCATCTTCTGATCCAAAAAAGAACTCATGCAATAGTTCAAATAAGTTCATAGTGTCTATATTTACTTAGATCATAGTTTTCTTTTATATCAGACACAAAGGTATGTTTTCTTACCTGACATGTTTCGACGGTAATACTTCCGTCTTCGTCAGAGGTGTCACTGGATGTTATGTACATGTTGTTACATAATATCCAGTGACACCTCTGACGAAGACGGAAGTATTACCGTCGAAACATGTCAGGTAAGAAAACATACCTTTGTGTCTGATATAAAAGAAAACTATGATCTAAGAACTCATGCAGTCTATGACATGGGTGCACAAACAGGTGACATGTGAGGGTGTTATGGGGACACATGTGATGTGTGAGGGTGTTATGGGGACACATGTGACGTGTGAGGGTGTTATGGGGACACATGTGATGTGTGAGGGTGTTATGGGGACACATGTGACGTGTGAGGGTGTTATGGGGACACATGTGACGTGTGAGGGTGTTATGGGGACACATGTGACGTGTGAGGGTGTTATGGGGACACATGTGACGTGTGAGGGTGTTATGGGGACACATGTGACGTGTGAGGGTGTTATGGGGACACATGTGATGTGTGAGGGTGTTATGGGGACACATGTGACGTGTGAGGGTGTTATGGGGACACAGGTGACGTGTGAGGGTGTTATGGGGACACATGTGACGTGTGAGGGTGTTATGGGGACACATGTGACGTGTGAGCGTGTTATGGGGACACATGTGACGTGTGAGCGTGTTATGGGGACACATATGACGTGTGAGGGTGTTATGGGGACACAGGTGACGTGTGAGGGTGTTATGGGGACACTGGTGACAGTTTGGGGAAAAAGAGCATGAAGGCCCGATGAACCTACAGCCTCATCCCACAGTCGTATCCCATACTTTAACTTCACAAATTTTACAGTCCTTTGGGTCAGATTCAAATTCACACACTGTGTGAAATATAGCTGCTGTTTGCACTGAAACACAGCACAATCCTTAGATTTCACAGGCAAAAACCATTTCAATGGCCAAACAAAGCAGCAGGCCTATTTATCAGGGTTAGTTTTCCTCCTTGCGGACTAAAACACAAACGCTCTCTACGCAACCCATTTTCATTCGAGGAGTAATTACTGTGATATTAATGCAGCCGAACAGCTTTGCACTTCAAAAAGAATTGATGTGAAATGCTGAACACCAAGAATGGGACATGATGCAGTTGCACAGAGGCCTGAAGGGACATTTCCTATGATAGTCTGTTATAAATGGAGCCTTAATGAAGCCATGAAATAATGTTGATTTCTCATCAGCGCATTATATATATAACACTGTGGATCTGGTGTGAGTTCACTCACGGGTTAGCTCAATTTGCCTGGGGGCTCAATTTGATCTCCGATGACAGAAGAAAAGCGCTTGTCAGACTGACTGCAGGGCAGGCCGATCGCTGAGCTGAGGAAGACTGCAGCGCACTGATGAAGATTTTGCGAATGTGTGACAGCGTCTCTTTGTGAAGATGTAAAGCTCATTGATCAATGCATCTGCTAGCATGACGTGTGTTCCGTCACAACTGACACTGAAACACGAAGCGTGCCCGTGTGATTAAAGGACAAATACAAATCAAACCATCAAAGTTTCCAACACTTTAAAGGCAGTGTCATACATTACATTATACATGTTCAGCAGGGCATTGGCAGGATAATTCTGCAGTTTGGTTTGGATATAATTTCAACTTGCTTGTGAACTTGCTAAGACATTCCTGTCCAACTGTTTAGTCCACAGCTTCCCATCTGCCTACGTCCCATTCAAGAAGAAAAAAAGATCATTATTTGAGAAACTGTTTTGATGTGTTTTGTCAGCCTATTTTATAGTTTATTTCTTCCCAGATGAATTAAGCAGAAACGATGCTGAAGGCTGTAATTAGTGCACCTGGGTGATTCAAACACTGCATCCCAAGGACATCGTCTGTGTGGGTTAGATTGACGCACTGCTCAGATTGCCTGGGCTCTTGTCTTTGCTCTGGTTTAAATATAGATTTCTGTTTTCCTGTAGATTTCCACTGTGCTGAAGACTGCATCACTGGCAACCGTTAAAAAGACAAACATGTTTTGAAAAAAATCATCCATGTGCTTATTATTATTATTATTATTATTATTATTATTATTATTATTATTATTATTATTATTCTCATTATTATTATTATTGTTATTATTATTATTATTATTATTATTATTATTATTATTATTATTATTATTGGTATTATTGGTATTATTATTATTATTGTTATTATTATTATTGTTATTATTATTCTCATTATTATTATTATTGGTATTATTATTATTGTTATTATTATTATTATTATTATTGTTATTGTTATTATTGTATCCTAATCATACATGCTTTTACAGTCAGTGTTACTCGTATTTCTGATGGATTCCATGAAGTCTGACCTACTGATTATGGCTCTCACAAAAGCTTCAAAATAATTACAACCCTGTTCTTATGCAAAACACATAATACTGTGGGCTAAATAGGATCAATCGGGACTAGATTATAGTACGGTAGGCTAACGGGTTTCACGTTAAATAGGATCAATCGGGACTAGATTATAATACTGTAGGCTAACGGGTTTAACGTTAAATAGGCTCAATCGGGACTAGATTAAAATACTGTAGGCTAACGGGTTTAACGTTAAATAGGCTCAATCGGGACTAGATTAAAATACTGTAGGCTAACGGGTTTAACGTTAAATAGGCTCAATCGGAACGAGATTATGGATGACTAACTAAAGCCAGATAAGTACTGAAGGCCTTCTCTGTAGAGACACTGGATCCATATTGAAATACTGTCCAATACAGTATGTTTGATAAGCATGAATAATCATAAGAACAGTCACCTCCTGACCTGCTGTGGTCACTGTGAACACCAGGGGCCTCATTTATGAAAAGCACATGGATATGTTCTTATAAATGAGGCCGCAGCTGACAGATGCTCCATCCATCCCAGAAGAAAGCCGCTGATATGTGCTTCAGGGCCCCTGCTTCACGCCCAGGGGCTCATGACTTACTCTCGCCCCTGTGGCTTTAATGCAATATTAATATGGGTTAAGCGCTGGCCAACCCAACTCCATGCTCAGGCCTTTTTTAGATTGATCTACTCACTATCTACAGTATGGGAACGTCTTACTTTTAGTTCACACAAAGAATAGAATGCAGTTTTTTATAAAGGTAATTATTTATGTCCTTTTTCACCATTTGTAATAATTCATTTCCTGCTCTTTTTGTTGATAAAACCGGTAAATTCTTTACTAAAGACTTTTATCTCACATCTGTGACAATAACACAGAGCACAGAGCACAGAGCACAGAGCCTCTATGCAGGGGAGCCGCTCATGCATACATCTCAGCTTAAACAATTTTATTATTATTATTATTATTATTATTATTATTATTATTATTATTATTATTATTAATAATAATAATACCTGGCATTTATATAGCGCCTTTCTCGATACTCAAAGCGCTTACAATGATGAGGGGGAAACTCGCCTCAACCACCACTAATGTGCAGCACCCACCTGGGTGATGCAGCGGCAGCCATTTTGCGCCAGAATGCTCACCACACATCAGCTGAGGTGGAGAGGGAGAGAAGAATTTTTTTGCCAATTAAACTGGGGGATGATTAGGTGGCAGATTGAAAGAGCCTGTGTTGGGAGTTTAGCCAGGACACCGGGGAAACCCCTACTCTTTGCGATAAGTGTCATGGGATCTTTAATGACCACAGTGAGTCAGGACCTCGGTTTAACGTCTCATCCGAAAGACGTTATTATCATTATATTGTTTTCCACCAATACAATGTTTCAGAAGTTATTTAAATAGGGCCTAAGAAATGGTGTGAAACAATTCCTCCCGTTTAGTCTCACATTCCCTCTCTCTCATTTAAGGTTCTACAGGTTTGGATGAGAAGGCAATTCACCCAAAAATAATATGTATGTATAACTGTGGATGAAGTGTGCTGTTTATTCAAGCATGAATACACTGGCAATATTTGTATCTGCATCCCAATGAGCTCTGATGCCAGGCACGCGTGCAGACAGGCAATAGGGGGGTTAAATAAAGCTTTCCCTCATAAAAACTATAAACTTTATGAAGTAAAATCCATGACATTTCTGTCAAACATCATCAAACCTTTATCAAAATCAATCTTACTAAACCACTAGAGTCTGTGTTGATACATTTCTCAGTACTTGAATGAAAAAAATAGAGAGAAATAGATTAAAAAGTTTGATATTTCATCTGAAAGGTTATTGAATTTAAAACTTCTCAAAAAGCCTTTAAATTGCTATTGACTAATTATCATTTTCTATGGATTTGAAATCCCATGACTATTGAGAGCAGACTTCAATGTACAGAAGTCTTCCAAACAGTGTTCTCAAGGTTGGTGTGTGTGTTTGTGCATGCGTGCGTGCCTGTGTGTATGCGTGTGTGTGTGTGTATGCGTGTGCATGTGTGTGTGTGTGTGTGTGTGTGTGTGTGTGTGTGTGCAGGGGAACCATCCCTGGATTAGATCAACATCTGGCTTTATTTGATTTACAGGTGTTATATTTTCTACATGCACGCTGTTTGGCAAGTTCATTTAGATGATTAATGAACTCTCTGTGTTTATGAAGGAAATAAATGTCTAAAAAGAACACATGCCCATTAGAACAAACACTGCTGAAAATCTAGGGCATAAAGTAAAAGTGTAGATTAAATCTGAAAATCGCATTATAGATTCACCTAAAACATACTGCCCTACCCATCCCAACCTGTGGTCTTCCCCTGCCCCACCCCTGCCACACCATACATTCTGAATGTGTCTCCATTTCAACAGTGTAAAAAACACATTTTATATTACTAAAGATATGAAAAAAATGCATTAAATAACGAAATATATGTGTTATTCTATTGAAAGTATATTTAATACGGATTTACGTTGGCATATAAAAAACCTACAAGAATACAATGAATAAATAAATAACATTATCATACATTCACATGCATTTGCCATTACAATACATTACAATCTCTAAGTAGACACTCTTATCCAGAATAACATCTGTGTTAAGGCCTTTACACACTGGTCACGATTTATTAGCGTTGTTCTTGGTGTGTAATGGCCTTTAGTGTCAGGAACATAAAATTGTGATATCTCCAAGACACAAAAGTAAATAATTCATATGACAAACAAAGGTAAATGCCACTATACAAACAACCAATTTACAAAGCTGTGCCTATAACATTATTATCACACAAATAAATCCAAAAAGAAAGAACGGAAGAAGAGACAGTCCCTACTGTCTGGTACCAGCCCTGACCATGTTAGAATTGGTTGTGGCCATCTGCTCAGAAAAGCAGCAATGAACTCTTTAAAGAAATATATTTTGTGGACGGAACAAATATATTTATTGCAAGGTTCATGTTAAGGCCAGCATAAATGCACATTATCTTGTTCTATAATGTTTTTTGATGTTATTTTTCAGAATAATTTTTTAGGTGACTGTGAATGTGTACAGATTCCTCTGGATGCATGACCTGCTTGTGAGGACACTGGGATTGTTTTGCTATTCTGGTTCAAAGGTTCGGATTTGCATACATTTTGCATTTGGAGATAGAAAAAAAAGAAAACTGTTTGTCTGTTGCAGCAAATGTAATTGACTTTTTGAGATGTGACGAGGATGGCAGTACTTCCCGGCAGCAGTATAGTCTTTTAGCGCAGGCAATTGCCTAGTCTTTCATTGTACATCAAATTTCAATTGTCAATTTGAAAATTTCCCAGCAGAGAAGGGAAGGAGGGAGGAGTTATCATTAAGCCACCTGCATTGGGATGCAAGGAGGCCACTCCAAGCCCCAAAGTGACTGTTTTCCTCTTCAAATATAACACGTAAGAAATGGAAATCTTCACCTTGTTTAGGTTTTGACTGAGCTGACGATTTTTTTAGAATTTAATACATTTTCTTCGGGGTCCCAGCGTCCAGCAAATTGAATTGCTGATGTTCCCAGCACTAGATGGAGGGCGTTGCTGTTAGAGATACAGCCATTCAATTTCCCCCAATGCTCAGTCGCATCACCGGGATGGCTCTGGGACGGAAGAGTCTAGTAAAAATAGAAGTGCCGTTTGACATAATTCTCCCCGGGTTTTTTTTGTTTAGACGGAGAGTTTGTGAATGCCTGTGATGACACGCTGCGCTCCCACACCGCTGTCATTTCCAGTAAAGTGGTTTTTCTTTACATTTTCTTACATACGCTGCCAGCTCAGTTTTGGTGGAAATAAATCTTATTCCATGGCATATATTATCTGACTAGGGCCTGTGTAATTGCTCCATAGGAGACAGTGGAAAGATGGATGGTTAGTGCCTGTCTGTAGGGTTAGGGTTAGGCTTAGGGTTAGTGCCTGTCTGTAGGGTTAGGGTTAGGGTTAGTGCCTGTCTGTAGGGTTGAAGAATGTAAGCTATCAGCTGCAGCTTACGCATGGAGTCCATGGAGAAAGATCCCATGAAGCAGCATTTGAAGGGTCTTTATACTGCAACTTGGAATTCCAGAAATCCTCTTGGATTTACTTTAGCGTTGCTATACCATGCTTCATGTTTTTATTAGGGTGTTAGCTGTATGATTCATATTTCAGTTCAACTTGTAGCTTGACATAAATTAACTTACATTTAGTGCTTTATTGAAGTTGTACTTTTTACACTTGCTGATTTGAGACGGCTGTTAGCCAGGTCTGGCACGGTTAGTCATATGGAGGCATTTATATTGCCTTTCATTGTAAGGTGCTTGATAAGAGCTTCTGCTAACTGTGTAATGGGTGGAATGAAGCGGGGCAGAGGCGGGGCAGGGCAGGGGCAGGGCAGGGGGGTAGGGTGGGTTGGGGTGGATTGGGGTGGCACAGGGCAGGTCCATATTCAGGGTGGAAAAAAGGGTCATAGGAGGAGGTTTTTCAGAGGTTTAAAGGTCAGACGACACTCCATCCAGGGACGATGGCACCTGCCTTTATCTCTCTTGGATGGGGGTCCCAAACAGTAGGAACCCCAAAAATACCCACCTCAGGGTCACTTCTCCAGCAAACTCCCAGAGAAAGCAACCAGTCACAGAGGTGCGGGACCGATGATCTCATTAAAGCGCAAGAACAAACTTCCCCTGGCCACAAGCAAACAGCAGTCTGGCAGAGAAATAAAATATGAATTTTAATCATTTTAAAGCTGTGCACGGGGGCATATTTATGCGAATTACTTGTGTGATGAGCTGACAAAGGTTGCCAGATTGAGTCCATAAGGATAACTGCATAGGGATTTATAAATAAGAAGCATTCTTAGGGAATTATTCTATTTTCCTCTATCAGCCGTGGCTTTGAGCCCCCAATTATGCTGTGTTCATTTTGTATGGATTTGAGCATGTCAAACACATTAACCCAGGAGATATGTGTTTGGGTATTTCCCGAATCAAAAGAGCTGGGAGCACTGTGATATGCCGGTGCCTTCCGATCTGTCATTTCTTACTTAACTGTGAGTGCAGAGCTGGATAAATCATGTCTGGGTCCTGCCTTTGTTTTCAACCTTAAGCTCATTTTCCTGTCAGAGAAAAAGTTTCAGATGCCAAGGTGGAGAGGATGTTCTGAATTAATTTAAAGCAATGAACAGTGTATTTATTTAGTAATATTTTATTTTATTTTTTATTTGCAAACGAATGTAATTATTTTGGCGGGATGACATCTGTGGTAATTTCATGGCACTACTTAAACTATAAAAAAATGTATTTGCAACTTTAAATAAACCCTGTAAAAATGTATCTCTTTTTTCACTTTTTTTGTAGCAAATTGTCTGTATATTATTATTTAATTATACTTGTATATTTGTATCTTTATGTGTTTTTATTTATTTGCACCACCCATAAATTCTGGATGTGAATCTAGATCACATTTACAGGACAAGTTTGAACCTATGAAACGTTTTTTTACAACCTTCCGAATATGTTACCTGGGAAACTGATAAGGCTGTCACAAGAACAGCTGTTTTAGACGGAATGATAATTGACCCTTCGCTAAGCCCCGCCCCTCTTAGTAACTGTTGCTATGTCCGTCAAGCTTTGTGTCCGTCAAAGCAAACATGGCATCCTCAACCATGAAAGTTGGCTACTGCCGTTTTGGAAAATTCGATCTTCAATTTAATATTTGTAGTGTAGTTTAAATGCTAGCTAAAATTATTCAATGTAGATTTTATGATGCTAGGCAGCATTATTTCCATCACAGCATGTTGTCTCATTTACTAGCTAGCTACCACAGTGACAGTGGAAACCTAACGTAACAGACATCAGCAGAGGGTTTAGCTGGCTTGGCATAAAATTATTCGACATTATTATCATCTATTATACGAGATAGAGTCTGGTAATGTTCCTGTCATTCGACGTTAGCAAATGTTAACGTTTTAAAAATAGATTTGCAAACACTAACATATGGTTTTTTATATTAGTAAGCTTCCAAATAAGTCCAGTTTCAGCACAGTAGCTAAGTGATAACTAGCTAGCTAATGTTAGATGCGCTCGCTTTGGCTTTAAAATGCCTAGTTACAACAGTAACATTACAGTATTGATTTCACGCTACGGAAGTGCACTTTCTTTTTGTATTAATTAAAAATTCTGTCCATTTACATTTGAGGTGAGATTAACTTACTGGAAGAAGAAAATGACATCCTCCTCCAAACTCTTCAGATAAGAGTGTCAGTTTTGCAGGTTCCCCAATCTCACCGTTTGACCATGATGACAAGCTAACCTAGAAACTAGGTTACTAGGATTAACAAGGAAAGCTTGATGGAGGTCCATTGCCTAGTAACGGTTGCTAGGCTATGATTGGACTATCGCCGCTTGGAGGAGGGGTTTAGCGAAAGGTCAATTAACTATGATGTCCCCTCACTGGAGATACACTTGGGAAACAAGAAGAGCATTAAGATATCGTGTGTGCCAACACAAATTACTGTGGAGACCATCACAAACCTGTCCTGCATGCATCACCTGCAATAACACCAAAATGAACCATGTCAAAGTCATAACAATTAACCATGGCAAAGTCATAACAATTAACCATGTCAAAGTCATAACAATTAACCATGTCAAAGTCATAACAATTAACCATGTCAAAGTCGTAACAATTAACCATGTCAAAGTAATAACAATTAACCATGTCAAAGTCATAACAATTAACCATGGCAAAGTCATAACAATTAACCATGTCAAAGTCGTAACAATTAACCATGTCAAAGTCATAACAATTAACCATGTCAAAGTCATAACAATTAACCATGGCAAAGTCATAACAATTAACCATGTCAAAGTCATAACAATTAACCATGGCAAAGTCATAACAATTAACCATGGCAAAGTCATAACAATTAACCATGTCAAAGTCGTAACAATTAACCATGTCAAAGTCATAACAATTAACCATGTCAAAGTCATAACAATTAACCATGTCAAAGTCATAACAATTAACCATGGCAAAGTCATAACAATTAACCATGTCAAAGTCGTAACAATTAACCATGTCAAAGTCATAACAATTAACCATGGCAAAGTCATAACAATTAACCATGTCAAAGTCGTAACAATTAACCATGTCAAAGTCATAACAATTAACCATGTCAAAGTCGTAACAATTAACCATGTCAAAGTCGTAACAATTAACCATGTCAAAGTCATAACAATTAACCATGGCAAAGTCAGAACAATTAACCATGTCAAAGTCATAACAATTAACCATGTCAAAGTCATAACAATTAACCATGGCAAAGTCAGAACAATTAACCATGTCAAAGTCAGAACAATTAACCATGGCAAAGTCATAACAATTAACCATGGCAAAGTCATAACAATTAACCATGTCAAAGTCGTAACAATTAACCATGTCAAAGTCATAACAATTAACCATGGCAAAGTCAGAACAATTAACCATGTCAAAGTCATAACAATTAACCATGGCAAAGTCATAACAATTAACCATGTCAAAGTCGTAACAATTAACCATGTCAAAGTCGTAACAATTAACCATGTCAAAGTCATAACAATTAACCATGGCAAAGTCAGAACAATTAACCATGTCAAAGTCATAACAATTAACCATGGCAAAGTCATAACAATTAACCATGTCAAAGTCATAACAATTAACCATGTCAAAGTCATAACAATTAACCATGTCAAAGTCATAACAATTAACCATGTCAAAGTCATAACAATTAACCATGGCAAAGTCATAACAATTAACCATGTCAAAGTCGTAACAATTAACCATGTCAAAGTCATAACAATTAACCATGGCAAAGTCAGAACAATTAACCATGTCAAAGTCATAACAATTAACCATGGCAAAGTCATAACAATTAACCATGTCAAAGTCGTAACAATTAACCATGTCAAAGTCGTAACAATTAACCATGTCAAAGTCATAACAATTAACCATGGCAAAGTCAGAACAATTAACCATGTCAAAGTCATAACAATTAACCATGGCAAAGTCATAACAATTAACCATGTCAAAGTCATAACAATTAACCATGTCAAAGTCATAACAATTAACCATGTCAAAGTCATAACAATTAACCATGTCAAAGTCGTAACAATTAACCATGTCAAAGTCGTAACAATTAACCATGTCAAAGTCGTAACAATTAACCATGTCAAAGTCATAACAATTAACCATGTCAAAGTCATAACAATTAACCATGTCAAAGTCATAACAATTAACCATGGCAAAGTCATAACAATTAACCATGTCAAAGTCGTAACAATTAACCATGTCAAAGTCATAACAATTAACCATGTCAAAGTCATAACAATTAACCATGGCAAAGTCATAACAATTAACCATGTCAAAGTCATAACAATTAACCATGGCAAAGTCATAACAATTAACCATGTCAAAGTCGTAACAATTAACCATGTCAAAGTCATAACAATTAACCATGGCAAAGTCATAACAATTAACCATGTGAAAGTCGTAACAATTAACCATGTCAAAGTCATAACAATTAACCATGTCAAAGTCATAACAATTAACCATGTCAAAGTCATAACAATTAACCATGGCAAAGTCATAACAATTAACCATGGCAAAGTTGTACCAACATGACAAAAGCAGGTTTGGAATGCTGCATGTTCGAGGCACACTTCAACCAAAAACCTTTCAAAATAAAAGGTTTTGGGCTTGCCTGCTCTAAGCCCAGGAACTCAAATGGAAGCTAAAATTTGCTTTAAAAATGATGGCTTTGGTGCAGCACGTGGGCTAAAGCTTGAATGTGCAGAGGGGTGGGAGTATAGTGGGTATTATACTGCCATCACTATGTGTGTGTGTGTGTGTGTGTGTGTGTGTAGGTGTCTGGATGTCAGATATCATGCGACAGTTTATTAGAAGTATCCTAGAATGTAGGACGCTGCTTATTCTAGACAACTTCCAGAAAGTAACGGTTTCCATTATGAGATAGAGAACTGCTCACTGCATCCTGTCAGAACTGCAGGGTACTCTGATATCATCAAAGGCAGCTCTCCTCATAGCAGCTGCAAGTGTGGACAGAGTAGCATTTCCGGACCTGTGTAATGGACCGGTAGCTAATCTCAGAGTGCAGAATCTCTTCCTGACAATAAAGCTGAGGGAGAGGCTCTGCTGATCCATGTGCTCCCACTTCCTGTTTACTCCTTCAGCAGGGTGACTGAACTCCTTGACAGCATCAGATTCAAACCCCTGGTGCTAAAGGTGCTACACACTCATACCTTCAGGCCTTGGTCCAGTACTACACCCCAACCTGTGCTGTACGCTCTGCCGCCACCAGACGCTTAGCCCATCGCTAGTTTGCCATCGCTCTTCACCAGAGCTGAAGATGTCGGGACTGATCCAGGAGTGCAGGCAATTCTTCAAAAGGCAACCAGGGAAGGGAAGGAGAAGATAATGCGGGGTAGGAGTGAGGCAACGACTGGGAAGGCTGACGCAGTTCGGTGCTTCGTTTCGAATGTGGACAGAGACTGCAACACTGCGTGTATGGACGAAACTCGTGGAGGCGGAGTTTGTGTGTTGGACTGCTTGATGACACTGGACATCGGGACAGCAGGGGCTATTTTTAATCATGGCTGTATTTCACTTTACTTCACTTAATTCACTTAGACTTTCACATTGTAGTGATATTAGTTAAGTTTTTTTCAATTATAATAATAAAAATAATAATTATATTTATTAAGTCGTAAATAAGTTGTATATCACCCCCCCCCCCCCCCCACCCACCAAAACAAAAATGCTGTTAAAGTTTTTGAACTTACTAAACATCACATCCACTGTTAATCCTCACATCCTCTAATTCAGATGTCTGTCTGCCTCTCACAAGTGCTTTCTGTGGAAGCATCGTATTGCCACCCTGCCATTTTCTTTGATTGCTTTCTCATATTGTGTATTTGACCACAAACAAACTGCAGCTTAGCAGATCAATGCGCTTTCAGTGCTCTGCAGTAATTAGGATTACTTCAAACACTGCAGAAAATGAGGAACAGACTTTAATGAGCACAGCAATATCAACAACCTTCCAGTATAATAGGCCGGTATATTTGGGAAAAAAAGCTCAATATGCTTATGCGTTTACCTCTGCATGACATTATAAATCTCTCTCTCTCCCCCACATTTTAATACATATTTTAAAATAACTATTTATGGAGAATCTTTCATATAAAGAAAATAATACAGTATAAAAATAATTAGGGTGCAATACATACACTAACAGGATAATTTAAATAAAAAAACAGACATTGGGCCTCATTCACAAAACCTTTCTTAAATTATTTTTAGTTTTGTTCTAAATAAAAGTCCTTATAAAAAGTCAATGTGAGATTCATGAAACATGCACAATAAAAGTATTTATAAAAAGCCAATGTGGGATTCATGAAACATGCTCAATAAAAGTCTTTATAAAAAGCCAATGTGGGATTTTTGAAACATGCACAGATCTTCATTTCCCAGGTGATCGTATGATGAATGCCGATGGTTCATACATTGTGATTTGCATAAGGAAACCCTAGCATGCTGACTCCAGGGTTGTGTGCAAACGTAAGCCATGCATCACTTTCCGCAAACATACCTGTGCGGTCCCTGAAGATGTGCTCTGTCCCCAAGTCATAGTTAACATGGTTTGTGATTAAATCTGATCGTACACACAGTTTATAATACAATCTGGTCATACGCACAGTTTAAATTCTAATCAGATCGTACGCACAGTTTATGATTAAATCTGATCGTACGCACAGTTTATGATTAAATCTGATCGTACGCACGTTTTGTGAATGAGGCCCAGCATCTCTTACCGCACAGTGTTCCCCATGCTACAGTGTGACCATTACTAGCCTGCTCTGTAGTTAAATCTGGTGGGTAGTATGTGGTTAAAGGCCTTTTAGAAGAACTACATTTCCCTGTTTGAAATGTAGTTCTAAATATCTGCAATCAGAGGCGGGATCTTAACCAATGGCCCCCTTCGCCTGCATGAATATATATAATATAGCAGATATGATTGTTAGCACTCTTTATCTGAGTGTGTGGAGACAGCCAGCAGAAGCTCTCAGAGGAAAGCAATCATGTGAGAGTAAATGTTCCTATATATCCCATCCTATTATAAGCCTGCACTAATCCCCCATCAGTCTGAAGACACAGCTAATTATTGTAGAGAGAAGCTTCTGCTTTCAAGCACTTTCCATACAAGTCCCTCTTAATCAACTTACTTAATCGCACTTAATGTAAGTAATGCTGGACATGACGCAGAGATCATTAAAGACGATCTATTGAGCGCTGCTTAATGATCACACCATAGAAAACACCAATGGCCCCAGCACCCTGTTCATCGGTAACTGTAACAGCTGAGGCTGGAATAACAGGGTGAAATAATGTGATTCAAATATTGCATTGTGAAACTTTATAAAAGGACATGAAAGTAAAAACCCTCATTTTATCTAGGTTTTATCCCCGAACACAATTTGTCAAGTTTACTAAAACTAACTTTGCAAAGTGTATTTGTGAAAAATAAAATAAATGAACACATGAACTTGAAAGATGCTAAAGAACAGACGTTACTTTAGGACAGACTATGATTACACCCAGGCCACAGAAATATGCTCAATATGCTGTTGAATAAGTAATCACAAATGGCCTACTTATGTTTTATCCTTTATGCATTCTCTGTTATTGCAATGTGTGTGCTGGGCTCAGTGGCTCACAGTACTACAGTTCTCTATTAGCATTGGCAACCACAGGCGTTTGCCCACCTGGCTCTTGCTGCATCGGCTAGGCCTGCTGAACCCTTAGTAAGCACACAGCTAAGACTGGACTGATGGCTTTATAATCCATTATGAACTTCCACAGGAACCAGGGAAGCCTAAAAGAGCCCGTCTCACCTCCCACCACTGTGTCCTCACTAATATGCTGACGTTTAGGAAAAATTTACACATTTCACTACTTCAAACCCGTACTACTTCAGGAGAGAGAGGGTGTTCTTTCATTCTCCTGTAGAATCTTTGGGAAAAAAGCACTTCTTTTAAACTCATGTCTCTTATAGTTTTTTTATTAATTGCCCGATGGTGCTTGAAGAGTTTGTTATTCCCTGAGGCGTGCACATAAAATTCCCAGAATTCTATGGGACATAGGAAAGCAGCTTGAGCTTCTTTGAGAGTCCCAGCTTGGTATCTTGGTATTAACCGGACTTCAAACCCATAGCTGAAAAGCAAAAGAACACAGTTAATGCTGAAAATATTTCACCCAGGTTTGATAATGCAGAACCAATTTTTCTCATTTTCAAATTCACTTTTCTGTAGTCCGACTCTAGAAACTAGTACAGTACAGTGTACGTAATGAGATTGGAGACTCGGAAACTAGTACAGTACAGTGTACTTAATGAGATTGGAGACTCGGAAACTAGTACAGTGTACTTAATGAGATTGGAGACTCGGAAACTAGTACAGTACAGTGTACTTAATGAGATTGGAGACTCGGAAACTAGTACAGTACAGTGTACTTAATGAGATTGGAGACTCGGAAACTAGTACAGTACAGTGTACGTAATGAGATTGGAGACTCAGAAACTAGTACAGTACAGTGTACTTAATGAGATTGGAGACTCGGAAACTAGTACAGTACAGTGTACTTAATGAGACTGGAGACTCAGAAACTAGTACAGTGTACTTAATGAGATTGGAGACTCAGAAACTAGTACAGTACAGTGTACTTAATGAGATTGGAGACTTGGAAACTAGTACAGTACAGTGTACTTAATGAGACTGGAGACTCGGAAACTAGTACAGTGTACTTAATGAGATTGGAGACTCAGAAACTAGTATAGTACAGTGTACTTAATGAGATTGGAGACTCGGAAACTAGTACAGTACAGTGTACTTAATGAGATAGGAGACTCAGAAACTAGTACAGTACAGTGTACTTAATGAGATTGGAGACTCAGAAACTAGTACAGTACAGTGTACTTAATGAGATTGGAGACTCAGATGTGTAATATATATGTAATATGTGTTCAAACTGCTTTATTCTTGAGGATGTGTTGGATACCTGAACTAATATTTAACCTTTCAACTTGTAGGGGTGCCTCACTGCTAACGTGTGCATAGCTCTGCTTTGAATCTAAACCCCAAACCTGTCATCTAAGAGTGTTGATGAATGAAAGCATCACAGCATCGAATAAGAAAAGTAGCGCCATCAGAGTGAGCTCTCAGAATCTGCTAATGTGGAACATTTCCTTCCACAACAACATCATGATCCATCTCATTTATTTTTTGCTGTTTCCTACCAATATTATTTTATTAGCAGATTCTCCACTATCAGTTTGAGAGAGTTGAGACAAGCACGGGCTCTCCTCTGCAGCACATTATATTAGCTGCCCCTTCTTATCACACCACAGTGTGCAAGTCAGGCTCACACAGACACTACAGTGTGCAGGCTGGGGCATTAAAGTATGTATGTGTGCATGCATGCGTCTGTGTGTGTGTGCGTGTGTGTGTGTGTGTGTGTGTGTGTGTGTGTGTGTGTGTGTGTGTGTGTGCAACTGTGCATGCTTGTGTGTGTGCTTGTGTGCATGTGTGTGCTAACCTTCCCACATTTCTTTTCAGCACTGTGAGAAACCACGCCCCAGAGTCAGCACTGTGAGAGACCACGCCCCAGAGTCAGCACTGTGAGAGACCACGCCCCAGAGTCAGCACTGTGAGAGACCACGCCCCAGAGTCAGCACTGTGAGAGACAATGCCCCAGAGTCAGCACTGTGAGAGACCACGCCCCAGAGTCAGCATTGTGAGAGACCACGCCCCAGAGTCAGCACTGTGAGAGACCACGCCCCAGAGTCAGCACTGTGAGAGACCACGCACCAGAGTCAGCACTGTGAGAGACCACGCCCCAGAGTCAGCATTGTGAGAGACCACGCCCCAGAGTCAGCACTGTGAGAGACCACGCCCAAGAGTCAGCACTGTGAGAGACCATGCCCCAGAGTCAGCATTGTGAGAGACCACGCCCCAGAGTCAGCACTGTGAGAGACCACGCCCCAGAGTCAGCACTGTGAGAGACCACGCCCCAGAGTCAGCATTGTGAGAGACCACGCCCCAGAGTCAGCACTGTGAAAGACCACGCCCCAGAGTCAGCACTGTGAGAGACCACGCCCCAGAGTCAGCACTGTGAGAGACCATGCCCCAGAGTCAGCATTGTGAGAGACCACGCCCCAGAGTCAGCACTGTGAGAGACCACGCCCAAGAGTCAGCACTGTGAGAGACCACGCCCCAGAGTCAGCATTGTGAGAGACCACGCCCCAGAGTCAGCACTGTGAGAGACCACGCCCCAGAGTCAGCACTGTGAGAGACCACGCCCCAGAGTCAGCATTGTGAGAGACCACGCCCCAGAGTCAGCACTGTGAGAGACCACGCCCCAGAGTCAGCACTGTGAGAGACCACGCCCCAGAGTCAGCACTGTGAGAGACCATGCCCCAGAGTCAGCATTGTGAGAGACCACGCCCCAGAGTCAGCACTGTGAGAGACCATGCCCCAGAGTCAACACTGTGAGAGACCACGCCCCAGAGTCAGCACTGTGAGAGACCATGCCCCAGAGTCAGCACTGTGAGAGACCATGCCCCAGAGTCAGCACTGTGAGAGACCACTCCCCAGAGTCAGCACTGTGAGAGACCACGCCCCAGAGTCAGCACTGTGAGAGACCACGCCCCAGAGTCAGCACTGTGAGAGACCACGCCCCAGAGTCAGCACTGTGAGAGACCATGCCCCAGAGTCAGCACTGTGAGAGACCACGCCCCAGAGTCAGCACTGTGAGAGAACACGCCCCAGAGTCAGCACTGTGAGAGACCACGCCCCAGAGTCAGCACTGTGAGAGACCACGCCCCAGAGTCAGCACTGTGAGAGACCATGCCCCAGAGTCAGCATTGTGAGAGACCACGCCCCAGAGTCAGCACTGTGAGAGACCACGCCCCAGAGTCAGCACTGTGAGAGACCACGCCCCAGAGTCAGCATTGTGAGAGACCACGCCCCAGAGTCAGCACTGTGAGAGACCACGCCCCAGAGTCAGCACTGTGAGAGACCACGCCCCAGAGTCAGCACTGTGAGAGACCATGCCCCAGAGTCAGCATTGTGAGAGACCACGCCCCAGAGTCAGCACTGTGAGAGACCACGCCCCAGAGTCAACACTGTGAGAGACCATGCCCCAGAGTCAGCACTGTGAGAGACCACGCCCCAGAGTCAGCACTGTGAGAGAACACGCCCCAGAGTCAGCACTGTGAGAGACCACGCCCCAGAGTCAGCACTGTGAGAGACCACTCCCCAGAGTCAGCACTGTGAGAGACCACGCCCCAGAGTCAGCACTGTGAGAGACCACGCCCCAGAGTCAGCACTGTGAGAGACCACGCCCCAGAGTCAGCATTGTGAGAGACCACGCCCCAGAGTCAGCACTGTGAGAGATCACGCCCCAGAGTCAGCACTGTGAGAGACCACGCCCCAGAGTCAGCATTGTGAGAGACCACGCCCCAGAGTCAGCACTGTGAGAGACCACGCCCCAGAGTCAGCACTGTGAGAGACCACGCCCCAGAGTCAGCATTGTGAGAGACCACGCCCCAGAGTCAGCACTGTGAGAGACCACGCCCCAGAGTCAGCATTGTGAGAGACCACGCCCCAGAGTCAGCACTGTGAGAGACCACGCCCCAGAGTCAGCACTGTGAGAGACCACGCCCCAGAGTCAGCATTGTGAGAGACCACGCCCCAGAGTCAGCACTGTGAGAGACCACGCCCCAGAGTCAGCACTGTGAGAGACCACGCCCCAGAGTCAGCATTGTGAGAGACCACGCCCCAGAGTCAGCACTGTGAGAGACCACGCCCCAGAGTCAGCACTGTGAGAGACAATGCCCCAGAGTCAGCACTGTGAGAGACCACGCCCCAGAGTCAGCATTGTGAGAGACCACGCCCCAGAGTCAGCAAAAACATTTATTTTTTTAAATATAAGACGGTTATAACAAAAAAAACTTTCCAACAATGTTGTAATGATAGGTTCACAATTAAGTCAGCTTTGATTACGATAACACGGCTTTGGAAAGCTTTGATATAGATAACTAATTACCTTTTGTGGTTGTGACATAACAGGCCCATTGAACTTCACAGAAGAAACATCAGCTTCCTAAATTTGAGGATTACACTGTTTTTTTTTTAAGCCTGTCTAACAGTCAGCACAAAGACAGCACCTCATTCTGCCTTCCCCATAGAAACATGTAAACAACAGCGCATTAAAGCAGAATGAACAGACAGAAATCTTTATAATTCCCATAGTTCTTTGCTTTTGTCCTCGTCGACGGCCAGCAAAACACATGAATATACAGAAGAGAAACTCAATTAAAATCCACAAGAGGAAAGTATGCACTTCTACACCAACTAGGATTAATGTTTAGACAAATTTTATACCACATATTCCAACGTCATTTAATGGCTATGCTAACTGAGCTAGCCACTGGTCTGTTGCCTAGCAACTAGCAGCTAACTCCACTGTCTCCATCAGAAAATACAAATGAAATATTGAAATAAAACACTGCCTTCTGTGACAATATAAACATCCACACTTTGTCACACCAGAGCATAACACTAGCTAATTAAGTATGAATGTATGCGAGAGGTCTGTGTGAATGATACTACCATTTGAAACATTTTTTTGTGGCATGAATTGAATATTCTTGGAAACGTTCTGTTTCTTGTACTCCAGATAGCCGATGGATTTATGTATATCTGTGTTAATCAGGCTCCCAATATATCTTCAGGTTCAATCCTTATGTTTATTATTTTATGTCTGTATCTGTCTGAATCTAGAAGCTCCTCTCATGTACACAGCAGAGATTTAACTGAGTTACCTGGACAAGAACATGTGAGTTCTGATCAGCCTCCTCAGACACGCCCCGCCCTGTGTGAGTGACAGGGCACGTATCCACGGAGACGCTCAGCTCCCTTTTGGGGTAAAGCTGTTTTTTTTGCGGATGCTTTAATTTAATTTTCCCCTTGTTTGCTTTTATTCACCGCAGAGGATTTCTGACCTGGATTTAATCAACGTTTGTCCTTAATGCACAATATTTAAATTCACAAATAAACCTTAATCAAATTCACAAATTAACACACAGCACAGCATTCTAACATCACAACATCAGACACATTCAGTGCTTGCAAATATTGATTCAAAAAATGTGTTTACATTGAAAGAAAAACAGACTTGCACAGTATTTACTTGAGAGTTTGCTGGAGAACTCTGGAGCGTATGAATTGAAGGGAGAACTCTGGAGCGTATGAATTGAAGGGAGAACTCTGGAGCGTATGAATTGAAGGGAGAACTCTGGAGCGTATGAATTGAAGGGAGAACTCTGGAGCGTATGAATTGAAGGGAGAACTCTGGAGCGTATGAATTGAAGGGAGAACTCTGGAGCGTATGAATTGAAGGGAGAACTCTGGAGCGTATGAATTGAAGGGAGAACTCTGGAGTGTATGAATTGAAGGGAGAACTCTGGAGCGTATGAATTGAAGGGAGAACTCTGGAGCGTATGAATTGAAGGGAGAACTCTGGAGCGTATGAATTGAAGGGAGAACTCTGGAGCGTATGAATTGAAGGGAGAACTCTGGAGCGTATGAATTGAAGGGAGAACTCTGGAGCGTATGAATTGAAGGGATAACTCTAGAGCGTATGAATTGAAGGGAGAACTCTGGAGCGTATGAATTGAAGGGAGAACTCTGGAGCGTATGAATTGAAGGGAGAACTCTGGAGCGTATGAATTGAAGGGAGAACTCTGGAGCGTATGAATTGAAGGGAGAACTCTGGAGCGTATGAATTGAAGGGAGAACTCTGGAGCGTATGAATTGAAGGGAGAACTCTGGAGCGTATGAATTGAAGGGAGAACTCTGGAGCGTATGAATTGAAGGGAGAACTCTGGAGCGTATGAATTGAAGGGAGAACTCTGGAGCGTATGAATTGAAGGGAGAACTCTGGAGCGTATGAATTGAAGGGAGAAATCTGGAGTGTATGAATTGAAGGGAGAACTCTGGAGCGTATGAATTGAAGGGAGAACTCTGGAGCGTATGAATTGAAGGGAGAACTCTGGAGCGTATGAATTGAAGGGAGAACTCTGGAGCGTATGAATTGAAGGGAGAACTCTAGAGCGTATGAATTGAAGGGAGAACTCTGGAGCGTATGAATTGAAGGGAGAACTCTGGAGTGTATGAATTGAAGGGAGAACTCTGGAGCGTATGAATTGAAGGGAGAACTCTGGAGCGTATGAATTGAAGGGAGAACTCTGGAGCGTATGAATTGAAGGGAGAACTCTGGAGCGTATGAATTGAAGGGAGAACTCTGGAGCGTATGAATTGAAGGGAGAACTCTGGAGCGTATGAATTGAAGGGAGAACTCTGGAGCGTATGAATTGAAGGGAGAACTCTGGAGCGTATGAATTGAAGGGAGAACTCTGGAGCGTATGAATTGAAGGGAGAACTCTGGAGCGTATGAATTGAAGGGAGAACTCTGGAGTGTATGAATTGAAGGGAGAAAGGTACAGGTGAGGTAATGTTTGACTTTATTATTATTGAGCTTGTGCAGAAAGTGTGCATATCTGTACCATGGTGCCTGTCTGTACAGAAGGTAGTCAGTCAAAATCAATGGGCCAAAATGAGTCACATCAAAGCAATGTGTTCATCTCTCTGTCTGACTCATTTAGACTCTAGAGCAGTGGTGCCCAATCATGTGCCATAGAGGGCCGAGAGTATGCAGGTTTTCATTCCAACCACAGGTCACATGACTGTACTCACAGCCTCACATGTCCCATGACTGTACTCACAGCTTCACAGGTCACATGACTGCACTAACAGCCTCACAGGTCACATGACTGTACTCACAGCCTCACAGGTCACATGACTGTACTCACAGCTTCACAGGTCACATGACTGCACTAACAGCCTCACAGGTCACATGACTGTACTCACAGCCTCACAGGTCACATGACTGTACTCACAGCCTCACAGGTCACATGACTGCACTAACAGCCTCACAGGTCACATGACTGTGAGTGTGTGTTTAAGTGAGTGTGTGTGTGTGTGTGTGTGTGTGTGTGTGTGTGTGTGTGTGTGTGAGTTTCCAAATGAGTTTCAAGTATGACTGACCATTCAGATCTGGGTTTTACAGCATTACATGCATGCAAACTATGTTTGGAGGTTTTCTTATGTAAAATAATAAAGAAATAAAAAATTTATTGAAATACTTATGTAGGAAATGTGTGGCTGAAGATAATCCAAATACTTAGAAAGTGAATTAATATGATCTACCGTCCAGAGTCTCTAGAGTCTAAATGAGTCAGACAGAGAGATGAACACATTGCTTTGATGTGACTCATTTTGGCCCATTGATTTTTACTGACTACCTTCTGTACAGACAGGCACCACTGTACTAACAGCCTCACAGATCACATGACCGTACTCACAGCCTCTCTGGCCCCTGGCAGACGTCCCCAGTCATGTTTTATTTAAAATAATTATATTAAAAAACAGAACCCTTCTGTTCCTTGTTGTGCAGGTTTTGTGGAATGCAGATCTATTGGCACTGGTTTTATCTCAGGGGTTAATGGTGGTTTTCTAGCCAAGCTAAAAGCCTCTGTCTTGCGTTGCCAAAAAGTGTCCAGCGAAATGTCTGCATTGTAAGGGCTTCAGCTGGAAGCATCTGGGAAGGGCCATTTTGTGCTATTATGTGCAGTAATCAATTCCTCCCTGAAAAAAACATTCACCATTAGAAACACTCTTACAAATGAATGCTTCAAATGGCAGCTCTAAGCAGACAGGAAAAAGACTGTTGAGGGAAATCTGTAAACACTGGCATATCATACCTGTCTTTTTGATAAATATGCAATATAGTCCTTTAAAAAAAGTTAACTTTTTTATCTGGTATTCACGCTAGAGTAAGCATTGCAACCCAAGTCTCTGTGTATTCCCAGTAACTGAATTAACCTGAGGAGGGCGCTAGTAAGCCAGAACCACAGCCAGTTGGTACAAGGAGCTCCCGGACTAAGCCACACCCAGAAGGGCTGCAGATTAAAAACTCAGGGTTTTGTTTTCCGGGAGATGCATGGCATGCGGCGTAGCCTATGACCCCAAATGACCAAACGAGCTCAGGCGCATGCCTGCAACCTCGCCAGTGATGGATCGCCACCGGCCGGATAATAGAGCCCCAAATTTGCAGTCTCACTGCTCGATCTGGACTGACACACCTCCACCAGTGACTCTCCTCTCACTTCCGGGGCACTGCGAGTCAAACGGGCTCAGGAGCCTGAAAATAAACGCTGAAAATATGCGCTGGCTCGCCACTCGCCACTCGCCATGCGCAAAACAGAACCCTCAGTGACAGAATTTGGGCTGTCAGAACGTGCACTGATATGCTCAGGTATGCCTTTTTCTTGCCTGATTCCACCCACCTACTGTAGACAGCCCCATTGTCCCCATTTGATGTCAGACCTGTCAGCTCCTGACGTCTTGACCAATGAGGGTGAAGCTCCGGATAATTATAAAAGTGTAGAATTGCATAACTCTGCATCACAAGTAGAGAGAGTGTGTGTGTGTGTGTGTGTGTGTGTGTGTGTGTGTGTGTCATCGGAAGGTGTAAGTGCCCTGAAATTGCATTGATCTAAATGTGTTTCCTTGTTATACAATTGACAGCTTAATAAGTCCCAATAGGGTTGCTAGTGTTAACATTAGTTGCATTTGATTAACTCTGCGTTAGCGTGAGCAATTACCTACCAGCAGTCCCCTTCAGCATTTATACCAAATGCAGTGTAATTTCAATTATTTCTCATTGATGTGGTTTATCAGTATTGTGTGACGAGCAGCTGGTGAATTAGCGAGGTTACCCTTACTGCTTGTTTTGAATGATTTTGAGCAAATCAGAGTGATCAATCATGGCCATAGCACTGTGCGGTGAGATAGAGCCCCCTCTGTAGCATGGGAGTGCTATTGCACACCAGCGCCCCCCTCTAGTCTGTCTGCCCATGTGACCCGGGCTCCTTCAACCCCGTATCCCTGTATCCCTGTATCCCTGATCCATGATCCCTGTATCCCTGTATCCCTGATCCCTGATCCCTGTATCCCTGTATCCCTGATCCCTGATCCATGATCCCTGTATCCCTGATCCCTGATCCCTGTATCCCTGTATCCCTGATCCCTGTATCCTTGATCCCTGTATCCCTGATCCCTGATCCATGATCCCTGTATCCCTGATCCCTGTATCCCTGATCCCTGTATCCCTGATTCCTAATCCCTGTATCCCTGATCCCTGATCCCTGATTCCTGATCCCTGTATCCCTGATATCCCTGATCCCTGATCTCTGTATCCCTGATCCCTGTATCCCTGATCCCTGATCCCTGTATCCCTGTATCCCTGATCCCTGTATCCCTGATCCCTGTATCCCTGATCCATGATTCCTGATCCCTGTATCCCTGATATCCCTGTATCCCTGATCCCTGATCCCTGATCCCTGTATCCCTGTATCCCTGCTGCTCAAACTTTGGGCTGTGGAAGAGAATGGCGGATACTGCGTCTTTCAGAAGAGAGCGTATGTCTGTCTGTTTGTCTGTCTGTCTGTTTGACACACTCTGTCTGTCTGACACACGTGACTGTGGCCATGGTGTCTGTCTGTCTGTCTGTCTGACACACGAGACTGTGGCCATGGTGTGTCTGTCTGTCTGTCTGTCTGTCTGACACACGAGACTGTGGCCATGGTGTCTATCTGTCTGTCTGACACACGAGACTGTGGCCACGGTGTCTATCTGTCTGTCTGACACATGAGACTGTTATTTGTCTGTTCTGTTGCCTTATGCAGTTAATATGATGAGTCACTGCATTCAGCCACATAATTATTTAGCTTTTATTATGAGTACAATTTAACGGGGGGTGTTTACCACAAAATGGGATCATTCTGCAACAATGTGAGGCGTATTCCAAAATAAAAAAATAAGTGAATAAATTGTGCAATTGAATATGTCAACTATTACTAAGAATGAATAATCATTCATTATGAAATTTAAGAAAAAATAAATACATGTATGTCTAGTATTATTATGCTAAGAGGAAAAAGAAAAACAGACTTCAGATAAGTCACCCACACAGGTGAGGACCAATAAGGGAGATATAACATGAAAAGAAGAAAATTAAAACAGGAACTAATACCTGACAGCTAAACAGCTAAATTAAATCTACCCAGGAAAATAGGGCGAACTCGAATAGAACGAGTGAAACACAAATCTAATTCTCCCAAACTCAATACTAGAGCCCACACAGGAGACTAGATAAGCAAAGAAAACACCTTCGGAACGTAACTCTAAAATGTCCGATAGAGGGTGAAACAAAACAAAACCACCAAAAGAAACACTACCTGGCTCAATGTACAAATAAATGACAAAGAAGCACCGGGGAAGCGGAAGTGAGGAGCTTAAATACCCCGCAGGCAGCAGCACAGGTGAACAGAATAACGAGCACGGGGGAAGCAAAACCCCGGACCGGAACGTAGAAAAAATGAGATAGATTCTCAATCAGGAAACAAGAACCCACGAACCATGACAGACTTAGCACAACTAAAGCCACTAAATCCCTTCATCCAGCGACAAAGAAAATGCATCCGGATTGGCACTGCATGTGTTTGATTAGCGAACGCTTCAGAGGACACATTTCTCAAGCGAGAGACTGGAATTTCTCCAAAAGCAGTGAGTTCACTGACCGAGTGTTTAAAATCCGCTATTATTCTGCTGTATTCTATTGTGTCTGTTTGTCTGGATAGGTCATAAAACACAAAATGAAATGTATTAAGCTTATTTTATATTTAGTTATACATTTGTTTTATTTAATATATGAGCATTCTGCCTGGTTTAGCCACAAAGTGCTGTGAATAGGTTTGGTAATGTAAAAACGCTGGATCAGGCTGGATCATATGGTAAAGGTTTGGTAATGTAAAAACGCTGGATCAGGCTGGATCATATGGTAAAGGTTTGGTAATGTAAAAACGCTGGATCAGGCTGGATCATATGGTAAAGGTTTGGTAATGTAAAAACGCTGGATCAGGCTGGATCATATGGTAAAGGTTTGGTAATGTAAAAACGCTGGATCAGGCTGGATCATATGGTAAATGTTTGGTAATGTAAAATGGTGGATCAGACTGGATCATATGGTAAATGTTTGGTAATGTAAAATGACGGATCAGACTGGATCATATGGTAAAGGTTTGGTAATGTAAAACGCTGGATCAGGTTGGATCATATGGTAAAGGTTTGGTAATGTAAAATGCTGGATCAGGTTGGATCATATGGTAAATGTTTGGTAATGTAAAATGCTGGATCAGGTTGGATCATATGGTAAATGTTTGGTAATGTAAAATGATGGATCAGGTTGGATCATATGGTAAAGGTTTGGTAATGTAAAATGGTGGATCAGACTGGATCATATGGTAAAGGTTTGGTAATGTAAAATGGTGGATCAGACTGGATCATATGGTAAAGGTTTGGTAATGTAAAATGATGGATCAGACTGGATCATATGGTAAATGTTTGGTAATGTAAAATGATGGATCAGGTTGGATCATATGGTAAAGGTTTGGTAATGTAAAATGTTGGATTAGGTGGTAAAGTAAAGATTTGACTGGGTGTAGAAAAAGCAGCTGAGTGTGCAGTGGTCAGATCGAGAGTCTGGCCTCAGTCTGGCCGTGTTTATTTTTCTCAGCCGCGGTCGGAAGGGTAGCACGCTCTGAAGGGTACTTCAGCTTGCAGGAGGCAGTAATGAGCCACGCTCTTGCACTGGTGTCGTTTTTTAATTAGGGATTAAATAAATTTGGCCTGTTGTGCTGGAGGGAATCCCATGGGAGACCCCTCTTTCATCTTAATCGACCCTCTGGATTTGTCATTAACAATAATCTCTGAACTGTTCAACTTAAAGCCTGCTTTCATCTAACAAATGCAGCAGCTTTGGAGACGAGGATCTGGATACAGAAGAGAACTTTGAAAAAGGAGCACGCCCACTTTTTACAATGTTATCAAAGCTGCAGAGAAAACTGTGTGTGTGTGTGTGTGTGTGTGTGTGTGTGTGTGTGTGTGTGTGTGTGTGTGTGTGTGTGTGTGTGTGTGTGTGTGTGTGTGTGTGTGTGTGTGTGTGTGTGTGTGTGTGTGTGCTAGTGTGTTGTGGGGTGTGATACAGGTGGGTTTAGTTCCTGAAAATATATATGCAGGCAGACATAGACAGACAGACAGACAGACAGGCAGGCAGGCAGACAGACAGACAGACAGGCAGACAGACAGACAGACAGACAGGCAGGCAGGCAGGCAGACAGACAGACAGACAGACAGAGAGGTAGACAGACAGACAGACAGACAGACAGTTAGACAGACAAACAGACAAACAGACAGTTAGGTGTCACGGAAAGTTTATTGAGGAGCATGGCAGAAATGAATACCATTCCCAGTGAAGTCACTCAAAATGATTAGGATTCACTGTGAGTACCTGAACAGACAGTATATGAGGCTTTATGGTGATGAAACTCACATCATGATGCCTGTGAGCGGTGAAGGATGCGCGAATGAAAAATAAACCGGTACAATGATGCTGCCAAAACTAAAAGCAAACATAAAACAAACCTGGAGGAGTTTATATCCCTACAGTTCACACATCACAGGTTTCTGTGCATATTTATGACTGCTGTGTAAAGTGTCCTGACTTCAGTAAAAACTTATTGCACATTCTTCAAGCATTTGTGAGATTTAGGATGTCCCACTTTTTCTTTTAAAGTTTTGTGGCAGTTAGGAATGATGTCATTGTGTTTAATTGTAATTAGAGATGAGCAGGGTGCTGTAAATCCTAATGACTTCCAATAAACTTTGGAAACCATCTGCAAAACAACCATTCATCCCTCTGTCATACACACAAGCACACAGCACACAGCACACAGCACACACACCAATCAGGGATTGTGTCTGGCAGAGAGGATCTTATCTGTGCGTGTGAGTATCAGGGATTGTGTCTGGCAGAGAGGATCTTATCTGTGCGTGTGAGTATCAGGGATTGTGTCTGGCAGAGAGGATCTTATCTGTGCGTGTGAGTATCAGAGATTGTGTCTGGCAGAGAGGATCTTATCTGTGCGTGTGAGTATCAGGGATTGTGTCTGGCAGAGAGGATCTTATCTGTGCGTGTGAGTATCAGGGATTGTGTCTGGCAGAGAGGATCTTATCTGTGCGTGTGAATATCAGGGATTGTGTCTGGCAGAGAGGATCTTATCTGTGCGTGTGAGTATCAGGGATTGTGTCTGGCAGAGAGGATCTTATCTGTGCGTGTGAGTATCAGGGATTGTGTCTGGCAGAGAGGATCTTATCTGTGCGTGTGAGTATCAGGGATTGTGTCTGGCAGAGAGGATCTTATATGTGCGTGTGAGTATCAGGGATTGTGTCTGGCAGAGAGGATCTTATCTGTGCGTGTGAGTATCAGGGATTGTGTCTGGCAGAGAGGATCTTATCTGTGCGTGTGAGTATCAGGGATTGTGTCTGGCAGAGAGGATCTTATCTGTGCGTGTGAGTATCAGGGATTGTGTCTGGCAGAGAGGATCTTATCTGCGTGTGTGAGTATCAGGGATTGTGTCTGGCAGAGAGGATCTTATCTGCGTGTGTGAGTATCAGGGATTGTGTCTGGCAGAGAGGACCTTATTGTAAACTGCATTCTTGCAACAATAAAAAAACTGTTTAATCTAATAATTAAACTGCATTAGCTGTTTTGTAGTTCTGCGATTTCCCAGAAGACACTGCTCTGAGAGTATTTTTTCTTTCTTTCTGTACCTGAAGCTCGTAGGGAGTGCAGACAAAAAACCAAAAATTGAATTGGGAAAAGTTTTTATTTTCCATTGTATGACCGTTTTAGCAACCAACCCGATTTAATTTGCGCCTCACGCTCCCATGAAACGCTCAGCGGTGAACAATGGTGGGGTCTCCTGAAGAGTTACTCGACGGCCACAGCGGGTTAATAACCTCACTCTGGGTACATGTTTCCCAAGCAAAGTGTGGCATTAATATTAATTAATCTTTGCCACTTCCTCTGTGGGATAATACTCCCCACTCCTCTGCCTATAGAGAGAGGTGATGCTTTAAATAGCAGCTCCCTCATAAAATTGTGCCATGTTCAGTTATTGCATGTACGCTACCAGGCTAATTAATCACATCCTGCGCTGGTGAAAAAGGCATTTTCACTGAAGATGAACAGATCAGATCCCATGTGACACTATGGCGGTAACTAAGGTAGAGCCGTGTACGAGTGTGACTGCGTACTTAATCTACAGACATGATGTGACTGCGTGCTTAAATCTACAGACGTGATGTGACTGCGTACTTAAATCTACAGACGTGATGTGACTGCGTACTTAAATCTACAGACGTGATGTGACTGCGTACTTAAATCTACAGACGTGATGTGACTGCGTACTTAAATCTACAGACGTGATGTGACTGCGTACTTAAATCTACAGACGTGATTCCATCTACTTTCCAACGGTTTGCAAAGACAAATATTTCTGGAGTGAGGCCTAATAATTCAGACCCCCCCACTCCCACCCCCCAAGGCTATTAAAGGAGGATGTATTAAAGGTTTGTTTTATATATAAGCAGCTGCTTATAAGGGGTCACTCACAATAATCCATCACCAAAGGTTTTGCTTTCACTGTTATTTGAAAAGAATGAGAGGGCAGCATGGGTTACCTTGGAAAAAAATAATAATTCCAGGAAAGAAAAATGGTGAATGTGCCACAGCGCTTTACAGGCGTACTAATGGATGCCTGCATGGAATGCAATCCATTTTCATCCTGCACCTACATAGTGCCAATACAGATATTTTATTATTCAGCAGTCTATTCGATGCCTCTCAGTGCCCTCTCCTGATTCTCCTGCTTTAGTGTAATGAGATCTCAGTGCTTATGAGATCTCAATGCTGTGTCATGCTGTTAATTGACAGCACTCACGAGTCCCGAGATGTAGTCCAATAAATGAATACTTTTTCAAACATGGGAAATATCACTGCTAGTTGAATTGGATTAAAGGGTAATTCCACTGAAAAATTATGTTTGATTTGTAGATAAGTAGCTCTCCTCCTGATTAAAATGAGCTTTCAGCCAACGTTCTACCTGTAGTGAGAGCAGAGATATAGCCCCAAACTACTGTGCATGTGCAATCTCCAATTCCAAAAAGGTTGGGATAATATGTAAAATGTAAAATGAATATTAAAGCAGAAAGCAGAACCCCGCATTTAAACCTTTCTTTAATGCCAAGAAGACGTGGCTAACAATAGCTAACGCATTAGCTCAGAAAGAATACATTGCTACTGTAATCAAATGCTCAAAGTGAAACCGTTCTATTATGTTCAGCTCGCTAATGTTCTACTTTTCATGGTCATGGATCATAATGTAACGTTAGTTGACATTGTTCCTGACCAGGGGATTTAATAAGGCAGATGAGATGTCAGGGAATGATACCGGTGGTCCCTCAGTTGTATCATTTGTCCACTCTGTAACCGCTTAAGAACAGCACTCGAGTCCAGTCTGGTTTATTTTGCCAAAATATCTTTAGAAAAAAATGTGTCAATGGCTTGATCTACGACGTATATCTCATTTTGACGTATACCTCTACCAGAATTTCATGTTTATCTGTGGATATATCAGTACAGAAATAATTTTGGCCAGCCACAAATTTTAATTAGTGACTTAGTGACTTAATTAGATGAGCCTTAATCTGTTAAATAACGTTAATGTTGTTTTTTGGTGGAATTACCCTTTAAATTGAAAGAGAGAAATGCTAAAATATAAATGTATTATTACAATGTACAGTGGCCTGCAGCGAGATACAGTATGTTAGCTACCATGTGTTACTTCCTGTAAGACCACCAGCTCATTGAATCTCATCAGATAACAGGTTACTTCCTGTAAGACCACCAGCTCATTGAATTCTCATCAGATAACAGGTTACTTCCTGTAAGACCACCAGCTCATTGAATCTCATCAGATAACAGGTTACTTCCTGTAAGACCACCAGCTCATTGAATTCTCATCAGATAACAGGTTACTTCCTGTAAGACCACCAGCTCATTGAATTCTCATCAGATAACAGGTTACTTCCTGTAAGACCACCAGCTCATTGAATTCTCATCAGATAACAGGTTACTTCCTGTAAGACCACCAGCTCAGTGAATTCTCATCAGATAACAGGTTACTTCCTGTAAGACCACCAGCTCATTGAATTCTCATCAGATAACAGGTTACTTCCTGTAAGACCACCAGCTCATTGAATTCTCATCAGATAACAGGTTACTTCCTGTAAGACCACCAGCTCATTGAATTCTCATCAGAAACAGGTTACTTCCTGTAAGACCACCAGCTCATTGAATTCTCATCAGAAACAGGTTACTTCCTGTAAGACCACCAGCTCAGTGAATTCTCATCAGAAACAGGTTGTGTTTGTCTTACATGCTGCTTCATTTGTTTGTGAGTAACCTGCTCAAGATACTAACCCTAAACCTTATGTCACTAATTGCCGTATCGATTAGGATATACAGTATACTGGTCAGTCCAGTAAATCGTTTTGTGTGGTACTGATTAGAGATGTTTTTTTGGGCTTCACATGTTGTTAAACAGCATTTATAGCAAATACTGAAGTGTGGGCTAATTACTCTCTAGAGGCTGGTACTACTTGCCCAAACGAGCACATACATCACCAACCGCTCTACTGGACTCTGAGCAGGAGGAAAGAGTCATAAAGAATCCCCCAATCTTTTGCAAACAGAGCATTTATGCTTCTCAAATTATTTCACAATGAGGCTTTTCTTGGAATTTGAATGTCGCATGTGTTCTATGCAGTGAGATAATAGCGGTTTTATCAGACTTTGGCTTGTGTATTAAACGCTGTTCCGTATTGTAGCAGTTTTATCAGACGTGTGTATTCAGTGCTCTTCCATATTCAGGAAGACAGGCACAGGTGTTGACCAAACTAAAATAAAACAATTACCTTCTCAAGTGGCCAGTTAAATGGATTTTCTTCCAGTATTCATACCTAACCAGCACTATGCAGTATGCATGGCATCCTTACAGCATCGGGTTGTTATACTGTAACAGGTGTCCCTCTCTTGAACACACTGCACGCCATGGTGCATCTGTTCCAATACCCTACAGGAGGTAAATCTGACCCTCGCCCCCTACGCTTTTTATACAGCCCCCTTCCAGCAGGCGTCAGGGGTGAATCTATTGCCCCAGATTCTCTGCTTTATGGGCAGGTGGGTGAATCTATTGCCCCAGATTCTCTGCTTTATGGGCAGGTGGGTGAGTCTATTGCCCCAGATTCTCTGCTTTATGGGCAGGTGGGTGAGTCTATTGCCCCAGATTCTCTGCTTTATGGGCAGGTGGGTGAGTCTATTGCCCCAGATTCTCTGCTTTATGGGCAGGTGGGTGAGTCTATTGCCCCAGATTCTCTGCTTTATGGGCAGGTGGGTGAGTCTATTGCCCCAGATTCTCTGCTTTATGGGCAGGTGGGTGAGTCTATTGCCCCAGATTCTCTGCTTTATGGGCAGGTGGGTGAGTCTATTGCCCCAGATTCTCTGCTTTATGGGCAGGTGGGTGAGTCTATTGCCCCAGATTCTCTGCTTTATGGGCAGGTGGGTGAATCTATTGCCCCAGATTATCTGCTTTATGGGCAGGTGGGTGAGTCTATTGCCCCAGATTCTCTGCTTTATGGGCAGGTGGGTGAGTCTATTGCCCCAGATTATCTGCTTTATGGGCAGGTGGGTGAATCTATTGCCCCAGATTCTCTGCTTTATGGGCAGGTGGGTGAGTCTATTGCCCCAGATTCTCTGCTTTATGGGCAGGTGGGTGAGTCTATTGCCCCAGATTCTCTGCTTTATGGGCAGGTGGGTGAGTCTATTGCCCCAGATTCTCTGCTTTATGGGCAGGTGGGTGAGTCTATTGCCCCAGATTCTCTGCTTTATGGGCAGGTGGGTGAGTCTATTGCCCCAGATTCTCTGCTTTATGGGCAGGTGGGTGAGTCTATTGCCCCAGATTCTCTGCTTTATGGGCAGGTGGGTGAGTCTATTGCCCCAGATTTTCTGCTTTATGGGCAGGTGGTGAATCATCCACTTTAACTGTTTAAATGGCTAAAAACACAGTGTATGCTAGACTTGCTGTTAATTACCATCCAGTAATTACTGTAATTAGACACACAATGAGTGATGAACACTAATTTATGAGCCAATTGTAATGTCTTTCACAGTAATGTGTCACAGAATAAAAAAACAAGCCCAATAACTCTATGGCTAGCTAGCCGCTATGACGCATTAATACTGGATTAAGACTGCTCAGGCCTGCACTGATACTGCACTGACTCCTCTGTGACTCTGGGTCACATGCATGGGCATATTACCTGTGTGCTTAATGTCTGGAATACATGCTTCATACTGGAATGTTTAATACATGCTTCATACTGTAATGTTTAATACATGCTTCATACTGTAATGTTTAATACATGCTTCATACTGTAATGTTTAATACATGCTTCATACTGTAATGTTTAATACATGCTTCATACTGTAATGTTTATTACATGCTTCATACTGTAATGTTTAATACATGCTTCATACTGTAATGTTTAATACATGCTTCATACTGTAATGTTTAATACATGCTTCATACTGTAATGTTTATTACATGCTTCATACTGTAATGTTTAATACATGCTTCATACTGTAATGTTTATTACATGCTTCATACTGTAATGTTTAATACATGCTTCATACTGTAATGTTTATTACATGCTTCATACTGTAATGTTTAATACATGCTTCATACTGTAATGTTTATTACATGCTTCATACTGTAATGTTTATTACATGTTTCATACTGTAATGTTAAATACATGTTTCATACAATTGTGTCATTTTTATCAATATTGTTCTGAATTACAGCAACTCTTAACTCTGAACTCTGCTGAATACTGAATCTAACTATGACAAATCTACTGGCAACGAGACACTGTATTATTTATTTTATTTATTTATGTATTTATGTGTTTATAAATTAATTCATTATTAGTTGGTATTTCCTCTCCAGTTAGAACACAAACAATTCAATAATACAAATAACTATAGTGAAATAGCTCATGAAAATGGGAATGATTGTTGAGGATCATAAAGGGTGTGTCGTGTGAAAAGCTGGCAGTTGAGAACATGGTGGTGATATAGAGTATTGCGTACAGGTGAGCTAGGCGAGGTTTTGATTGCAGCTTATTTTTGCAGTTCTCCGTAAGACATGTTTTACTAGTAAATAAAATAATTTTATAAATGCAAAGCAAATGGTCTTGGCAGTAAAGCAACAGAATGTTCTCACAGGGTTATTTTAATGTTTGTTTCAAATGGACACGAGCCCCAGGCACCAGGCTGAACCGTGTCACACGGTGTCTTTACCAGGCTGAACCGTGTCACGCGGTGTCTTTACCAGGCTGAACCGTGTCACGCGGTGTCTTTACCAGGCTGAACCGTGTCACGCGGTGTCTTTACCAGGCTGAACCGTGTCACGCGGTGTCTTTACCAGGCTGAACCGTGTCACGCGGTGTCTTTACCAGGCTGAACCGTGTCACGCGGTGTCTTTACCAGGCTGAACCGTGTCACGCGGTGTCTTTACCAGGCTGAACCGTGTCACGCGGTGTCGTTACCAGGCTGAACCTTGTCACGCTGCTTTTACTGTCTGTGGGACATGATTTGCAGCAATGAGATGGTTTCACAAATCAAAGTGTGTTGCATTAATGCATGTTGATAAAGACCATTTCTCTAACCCTAACCCTAACCCTAACCCATTTCTCGTCTGCTCTTTTGTCTTAGAAGCCATAAAATTGCTAAAATGGCCACTGATATATATATATATATATATATATATGGCTAGCTAGCCTGAAGGTGTGTGTGTGTGTGTGTGTGTGTGTGTCTGTGTGTGTGTGTGTGTGTGTGTGTGTGTGTGTGTGTGTGTGGAGGCAACAGGGATTATGAAAAAGCACCATTTTTATGACAAAGTTCTGTCCACACAAATGAGATGAGATGGATTGTTTGTGAGAGGTCAGGGTTTACTTTGTTTTATGTTACCATGGTGACTGGCTGACGGCATTCATTCCACACCATCATCAAACCATCAAACCCATTACATGAGCTTATATAAGAACATTTAGAAATAAAAATGTGGACACTAGTTATGGATGAAGCAGAAAAATTTGTTGATTTATTTTCTTATTTGTTGAATTAATGGGTGTGCAAATTGTAATTTGTTTTAAACGTTATTTAATCTGGAATGTGTTTTTATTAATTAAAAGTTTAAATTCCAACCACAACAGATTAGGTTGATCAGAACACAGAAAATTATTTAATACATTTTCTCCCGACGTTCAGGAGGAGACTGAGAGAAAGTCCAGTACGTTACTACGGCTGGAAACCTTTAATGGAGAAAAGATAAATACAAACCTGTGATCTAGTTATATTTTTAAATGGATGCTTCAGAAACGTGTTTGTGGCTCCCATTAGCTAGCTAGCCACGTTGCTCACCTCTGGTTGGGACACTGCTGAGGTGCAGTTAATGTAAAATATTATATTTTGTGATGGAATAGAGGGTAGAATCATGCCATGATTTGCGATGGATGTGCTACATCATCGCTAGCATAGTGCTAAATCATCGTTAGCACAGATCAACAAAAAACTGGAGACTGATATTTGCATCCCATTAGGTTACAGAATAGCACCGCAGTACAGGGCTGCAGTTCCAGTATAGGGCCACAGAGTATAGTGCTATAATTATAGCTGTATAGATTAATGTTGACTTTGGTGTAGATTAATTATAACTGTCTAGAAAAATGTTTACTTTGGTTTAGATAAATTATAGCTTCATAGATTAATGTTCACTTTGGTTTAGATTAATTGTAGTTCCATAGATTAATGTTCACTTTGGTTTAGATTAATTATAACTCCATAAATTAATGTTTAATTTGGTTTAGATTAATTATAGTTCCATAGATTAATGTTCACTTTGCTTTAGATAAATATTCGCTCCATATTTTAATGTTTACTTTGGTTTAGATAAATTATCGCTCCATAGATTAATGTTCACTTTGTTTTAGATTAATTATAGCTCCATAGATTAATGTTCACTTTGGTTTAGATTAATTATCGCTCCATAGATTAACGTTCACTTTGGTTTAGATTAATTATTGCTCCATAGATTAACGTTCACTTTGGTTTAGATTAATTATCGCTCCATAGATTAATGTTCACTTTGGTTTTAGATGAATTATCGCTCCATAGATTAATGTTTACTTTGGTTTAGATTAATTATCGCTCCATAGATTAACGTTCACTTTGGTTTTAGATTAATTATCGCTCCATAGATTAATGTTTACTTTGGTTTAGATTAATTATCGCTCCATAGATTAACGTTCACTTTGGTTTAGATTAATTATCGCTCCATAGATTAATGTTCACTTTGGTTTAGATTAATTATCGCTCCATAGATTAATGTTCACTTTGGTTTAGATTAATTATAACTCCATAAATTAATGTTTAATTTGGTTTAGATTAATTATAGTTCCATAGATTAATGTTCACTTTGCTTTAGATAAATATTCGCTCCATATTTTAATGTTTACTTTGTTTTAGATTAATTATCGCTCCATAGATTAATGTTTACTTTGGTTTAGATTAATTATAGCTCCATAGATTAACGTTCACTTTGGTTTAGATTAATTATCGCTCCATAGATTAATGTTTACTTTGGTTTAGATTAATTATAGCTCCATAGATTAATGTTCACTTTGGTTTAGATTAATTATAGCCCCATAGATTAATGTTCACTTTGGTTTAGATGAATTATAGCTCCATAGATTAACGTTCACTTTGGTTTAGATTAATTATCACTCCATAGATTAATGTTTACTTTGGTTTCGATTAATTATAGCTCCATAGATTAATGTTCACTTTGTTTTAGATTAATTATAGCCCCATAGATTAATGTTCACTTTGGTTTAGATGAATTATAGCTCCATAGATTAATGTTAATTTGTTTTTCCATGTAGCATTTTTGAGGCTTTTCATTCAGACAACAAAGTCACATGTCTTTCTGTACGTTCATTGCTTTATAACTCACATGTCTTTCTGTACGTTCATTGCTTTATAACTCACATGTCTTTCTGTACATTCATTGCTTTATAACTAACATGTCTTTCTGTACTTGGTTTGCTTTTCTCACAATTTGATCAATTATTTCGGGAAACAAACACTTTCCCACACTGCACACTGCACACTGCACACTGCACTCTGCACACTGCACACTGAACACTGCACACTGCTACATTGACATTTCGTAGAATACGAAAGCCTTTTGTGCTGCCAGTCCATTCAGACTTGAACATGGTGAAGCATACAGATTTCATAAGGTACCTATTAGCTATAATGATGTGTTTCAGTAGCATCAGGGTTGAGTACGTTGCCTTTTGATAACGATTTACATAAAGCATCCGTAAAGCATCTATTAGCAATACACAAGGTCAACATAAATGTTACAGTGTTACGAATGCTTACACACACATACACACACACACACACAAACACATGCACACGCACACAAACACACACACACAAAAAACAATATCTGTCTGTCAGAAGTACTTCGTAATATCAAATCATTTATTAACCTCAAGGTTTTGGTTACTGCAGTTCAGAATCTATATTACCACCCAAAAGGCCTCGTCATAATGCACTGGACAAGTTTTAAATTGGATGTTGTGTTCATTTAAGGCATACTGGAGAGTTATGGAATTGAAAAGTGCAAGTGGTTGCTTGACCCTGAGAGCAGAAATCTTATAATGGTTGTTTTCAAGAAGTCCTTGAGCAGCAGCACTCTGGAGATGTGCCAGATCTGTCCCCTGTTACAGTTCATTTGCACAGAGACATTGAGCTAGCTCTCCGTTAGTCTCCATTAGCTATAGCAATGCTGCACCAAGGTTAACCGCTCAGCTGAGTGAGTGCTGTTTCCACCCCTCCCACCAACAAATGTGTTCTTAAGATTTTCTTTAAAACGTTTTAATGAACATTCTGGCATTCAGCAATGTTTTTTTAATCGGGATTATTTTTTTGGTAGAACAGAAACTCAGTTTGCATACATCAGTTCATCCAGAAATGTTTGTAAAAACATTTTAAAGAACATCTTAAGAGTAAATTTGTTTGTGGAGTGATTGGTGAATAAGGCCCCAGGACTGGGAGTGGGGGAATGATCTGGAATGCGCTGGATCCAGGACTGGGAGTGGGGGAATGATCTGGAATGCGCTGGATCCTGGACTGGGACTTGGGAAATGATCTGGAATGCACTGGATGGCATGGTCAGCAACAGGGTTTGGATGGGGGAAGGTGGGGGGGTTGGGTGGTACTGACGCAGCGTGGGGGGGGGGGGATTTATTGCCATGTATTATATCTGCACCCACAGTGTGTTAAAGAGCACCACACCACAGTGTGTTAAAGAGCACCACGCCACAGTGTGTTAAAGAACACCACGCCACAGTGTGTTAAAGAGCACCACACCATGGTGTGTTAAAGAACACCACGCCACAGTGTGTTAAAGAGCACCACGCCACAGTGTGTTAAAGAGCACCACGCCACAGTGTGTTAAAGAGCACCATGCCACAGTGTGTTAAAGAGCACCACACCAGTGTGTTAAAGAGCACCATGCCACAGTGTGTTAAAGAACACCACGCCACAGTGTGTTAAAGAGCACCACGCCACAGTGTGTTAAAGAGCACCACGCCACAGTGTGTTAAAGAGCACCACACCACAGTGTGTTAAAGAGCACCACGCCACAGTGTGTTAAAGAGCACCACGCCACAGTGTGTTAAAGAGCACCACACCACAGTGTGTTAAAGAACACCACGCCACAGTGTGTTAAAGAACACCACGCCACAGTGTGTTAAAGGGCACCACGCCACAGTGTGTTAAAGAGCACCACGCCACAGTGTGTTAAAGAACACCATGCAGGATAGAGACCGCAAGTGAACAAGTGAGAATTATTTAGCCAATCACAGCACATTCGTGGTTTTTTTGGGGGGTGGGTGATCTGTTAATATTTGGGGGTTTAGGGTTAGTTAATCGGACACAAAGCTAATAGGAAATGTATGGAGAACATTGGGGAACATTCTGGTGAAGTTTTAATGAAGAGATTAATAATCACTCTGCCATGAGCAGATGTTTGCTCCTGTATGATGTTTAACTGTCACTGTTTTATTCTTGCTAAACTAGTGAACTTGTTCACAGCCCCCATTTAATTGTGTGAATGTACGAAGAGCTGCCCATCCAAGAAGAAGCATTCATCATTGTCAACGGCCCTCCAGAACAAGGGTCCCTAAGGCACAGGGGTCCCCCAAACTTTTTAACCAAAGGCCATTTACAAACTTCCACTCACCTTCCTGGTCCAACGGATCAAATCCTTCTGTGAAATTCTTGTGATTAATGGGCTTGCTGTTCACTGACCTGCAGGCTGACGGATGGTGTATATAGCTAATTAAGTTAGGTGCACCTACAATGTATGCTTGCTCCATAGAACGTACTCTAAAAACATTTTAAATTATTATTATTCTATGGTAGTGCACTAATTAAATACCTGATTCAATGACACAACAAGCAGTGAATCGCCACGTGTATCATGCCTTGATGTTGATAGGAGTGGGTAGCGAGGCTCAGCTGAACAGCTTACTGATTTAACCCTTGATGGAATCGAAACATGAAAGACGTATCTGTGTCAAAAAAAATGTCAGATCCTTTTAGTGTAGGTTTGCTTTAGACAAACCCTGCTCGTTAGTGACACTTCAATTAATCAAAATGTATTTTTATAGCACATTTCCGAGAACAATTGCAACTCAATGTGCTTCACATAAAATGAGAGAAAAAAAGGAAAGGAAAAGAACAAAAAGGAAGAAAAATTACATCTATTTAGTTACTGGGACTGGAACCCACAGCATTAACACGTCTATTTAGTTACTGGGACTGGAACCCACAGCATTAACACGTCTATTTAGTTACTGGGACTGGAACCCACAGCATCAACACGTCTATTTAGTTACTGGGACTGGAACCCACAGCATTAACACGTCTATTTAGTTACTGGGACTGGAACCCACAACATTAACACACCTATTTAGTTACTGGGACTGGAACCCACAGCATCAACACGTCTATTTAGTTACTGGGACTGGAACCCACAGCGTTAACATGTCTATTTAGTTACTGGGACTGGAACCCACAGCATTAACATGTCTATTTAGTTACTGGGACTGGAACCCACAGCATTAACATGTCTATTTAGTTACTGGGACTGGAACCCACAGCATTAACATGTCTATTGAGTTACTGGGACTGGAACCCACAGCATTAACATGTCTATTTAGTTACTGGGACTGGAACCCACAGCATTAACATGTCTATTTAGTTACTGGGACTGGAACCAACAGCATTAACACATCTATTTAGTTACTGGGACTGGAACCCACAGTATTAATACGTCTATTTAGTTACTGGGATTGGAACCAACAGCATTAACACGTCTATTTAGTTACTGGGACTGAAACCCACAGCATTAACATGTCTATTGAGTTACTGGGACTGGAACCCATAGCATTAACATGTCTATTTAGTTACTGGGACTGGAACCCACAACATCAACACATCTATTTAGTTACTGGGACTGGAACCCACAACATTAACACACCTATTTAGTTACTGGGACTTTGAATAAAAGTGTTTGCTAAATGACTGTAATGTAATGTAATGTAATTGCTAGAAAACTTTAACCCCAAGTATAGAACCTAGGGAACATGAACCCCAAGTATAGAACCTATGAAACATGAACCCCAACAGTAACACGTCTATTTAGTTAATGGGACTTGAACCCACAACATTTAGTGTTATTTTCTAGGGCACTTTAACCCCAAGACAAAACCTAGGGGGACAGAAACCCGACTACTGGCATCTGCTGAAGCTTGTGGTTTTAAAGGTGGTAAGAAATAAAAATTTTAATGTTCAAGTTTTCTGCAATGCACTGAATACCCTAACTGGGCAGCAGTGAACACACCAGGGGCCTCATTTATCAAACACACACACACACACACATATCTGTGTGTAAACTGCATATGCTCAATCCCATGGTAAATGTATGATCGATCATATTTTATCTTGACGTGGAAAAGTGAGTACCGATCTGCAAGAATACATACAGCTTCCAGTTGCTGAGAAGTCACAGTTTTCTTATTATTTTCAAAAGCAATAAAGTAATGTGTGTGTTTGCAGTCCAAACAACACTGCTGAACTAGCTAGTTTATAAAACCCGTGGTAAAAAATGACAATCAGGCACCAAGCATGAAGCTTTATGTCTCACTAAATGCTTCACAAATCCACAATTACACTAAGAGAGTTAGTGTTGACATATAAGGTTCTGCATCCTACAAAAGTAATACATTAGTGCAAGTGGGTGACCGTAGTGTGAGGATAGGGCAGGTTAATATAATGAGGCCATGAACATATCAAATGAATTAAACATGATGACATCACTTGTAGCCTAATTGTCATATTATGCAGTGTTGGCGTCATCGATGAAATAATCACACAGAGTGTAAATACCTCTCTGTAGATGGAAATCCTGCTCGAGCAACGTGAGCAGAAGGTGACCCACGAATTTCACACAGGCATGCGTTCCACGATCCAGCGCCTTTCCCTGCAGCTGATGAATGGCCTCCCATATAAAGAATCTGAGATGCATGTCTGCTTGGGGATTAAAGCCAGGATGTAGTTGCATTTGTATGTGCTGAATGCATGTTTCCACAGGATCAGGAATGAACACTCCCGTATATTTGTGTCAATAGGAATGTACACTCTGAGTTTTAAGTGTAAAATGGAAGCTGTTAGGTGAGTTTATGGAGACGAGAGGTCATGTTTCTGGTTCGTCCACACTGACTCCCTGTAATGTGATACTCGGGGTGTCCCTCTCTAGAGTTCAGTGTGGGGACGGTCTGGAGAATTAATTGCGTAAACACTCTGGAGGATGGCTGGCTACGCCCACCATAATGGCGCCAGCTGATTGGACTGTAGGATAAGTGTGTGTGTGTGTGTGTGTGTGTGTGGTTGGGTTAGGGTTGGAATCCCAATAGTTTTGAAAAAGTGAGAGATGAGTCAGGTTTGCCCTGAGCGGCAACAGGGCCCCTTACCCCCAAAAACCTCTTTAAACAACATCCTTGGCAAGTTAAACGAATCGATCCTTGTATTGGCCTAGAAGAGGCTTCTCTTCGGAGCAGGTTGTATACATTAGAGCAGCTCTCAGTGTAAATGTCATTCTTTCATTCAGCTCAATATTTACTCAAACACTCAGCAGCAGGCGTGGGATGGAACCTGGGACCTTTGCTGTTGCCCTGACAACATTTAAACTGACCACTGCTATTGGCCACTGCTGAGTGCACTGGAGGAGAGGAAGCAGTTGCCGTGGCTCTGGATCTGCCCACGCAGGGTGTTCTGTCCACACGGCACAAAACACAGCAAAGTGAAGAGGAGGATGCTTTGAAAATCCTACCCGTTATTTTATTATTTTCCCTACAAATGAAAGGGTTACTCTCCGCACGGCTTCGCTCTCCGCAGTGCTCAGAAACGTCATTATAGGCTGTCTGTGAGACAGTGAGAGGAGAGGGAGATGGTGACGCTGGTGTGTAAAATTGGCTTTGTGCGTTTTCCCGGCGACGCTCATCGCATGCACCCGGTACTTGGTGGCGCGTATGAGCTTTGAGTTCTGAGGCGATGGACGGTAAGCGTCACGATTTTGCTACGCTCCCGAGCGGCCGCCAAGCGCGCACGTAATTTGGCACACTCTGGAAAGGCAATACCGCCGAGGTCCACCGGCAGATTTGTCTTCCTGTCAAAGACGTGAGGAAGACTCGGGGAGGGAGAGAGAGAATCATCCAATTAAAATGCAGCTGGCACAGCTGTAAGAGAGAGTGTGTGTGTGTGTGTGTGTGTGTGTGTGTGTGTGTGTGTGTGTGTGTGTGTGTGTTTGGAGCAAGAGGGTTTACAGCAGAGGAGTGGAGGTGGAACCACTGCACTAAATTACAGCCTCACACTCTAATAGATTTCATCAGCATGGACACACACCGGCATACTGGAATACAGTCAAAGCATTATTTTAACATAAAATGTTAATTCACAATCAAGAGCAAAACTACACAAGAGATACTTACAGCTAAAGCTTTGTTTAAAAAGAAAAAGAGTTAAATGCCACCTGGGTGATGAACAGCGATAAATGTGGGATATATCCGTTGCACATTAACTGGAGTTGGCAGGAAGGAGGAGGGTATACACAATTAAAGCCGGCCATAATTCATGAATGCTGTAATCGGCGCAATAAACACAGGCATGTGCATGGATCATAACCAATAATTCACAAACATGACTGATGATTTATAGACCATGTTGGAGGGCAGGGAAAGAACCCCCCATTTGCATGCTGTTTTTATGGCAACTAAGCTCTGTGGATGTAAATTAAACACGTACATACGTTACATTACACCCTGATATACATTACATTACACCCTGATATACGTTACATTACACCCTGATATACGCTAAACACGTACATACGTTACATTACACCCTGATATACGTTACATTACACCCTGATATACGTTACATTACACCCTGACATACGTTACATTACACCCTGATATACGTTACATTACACCCTGATATACGTTACATTACACCCTGATATACGTTAAACACGTACATATGCTACATTACACCCTGATATATGTTACACACTTACATACATTACATTACACCCTGATATACATTACACACATACATACGTTACATTACACCCTTATATACGTTACACACTTACATACATTACACCCTGATATACGTTACACACTTACATACATTACATACTTATAAACATTACACACTTATATACATTACATTACACCCATATATACGTTACATTACACCGTTATATACATTACACACTTACATGCATTACACACTTACAGTATATATGTTACACACTTATATACGTTACATTAAACCCTTATATACGTTACATTACACCCTGATATATGTTAGACACTTACATACATTACATTGCACCCTTATATATGTTACATTACACCCTGATATATGTTACATTACACCCTTATATACATTATGTTACACCCTTATATACATAACATTACACCCTTATATATGTTACATTACACCCATATATACATTACATTACACCCTTATATACGTTAAATTACACCCTTATATACGTTACACATTTACATACATTACATTATACACTTATATACATTACACACTTACATTACATTACACTCTTATATAGGTTACATTACACCCTTATATATACACGTTACACACTTACATACATTACATTACACACTTATATAAGTTACACACTTACATACATTACATTACACCCGTATATAGGTTACATTACCCAGCGGGGTGCAACAAGCTCATCCAGACCCAGCGGGGTGCTACAAGCTCATCCAGACCCAGCGGGGTGCTACGGCCTTGCACAACCTTATACAATCTTGCATAACCTTGCAGAACCTTACGCAACCTTACAAAACCTTGCAGCGACATTACTAAAAGGTGTGAAGATGATAAATGCTAGCTGGCTATCAGCTAGAGCACACTACGAATGATCGCCTTAGTTATGTGGTGTGGAGTGCGTGAACATAATCATGACCTTTGTAAAACTTTTTTTTTTTACTCTGACAAGCAGGAGCCAGAAGCAGAGACAGGTAGACATGCAGGTAAGGCAGGGTGACACGCAGGTAAGGCAGGTTGACACCCAGGTAAGGCAGTTAGACACCCAGGTAAGGGAGTTAGACACACAGGTAGACACCCAGGTAAGGCAGTTAGACTTACAAGTAGACACCCATGTATTGCACGTAGACAAGGGAGAGCCAGGCTCTGTGGCAGCAGGGGTAATTATAGGGCACTCTGTGGCAGCAGGGGTAATTATAGGGCACTCTGTGGCAGCAGGGGTAATTATAGGGCACTCTGTGGCAGCAGGGGTAATTATAGGGCACTCTGTGGCAGCAGGGGTAATTATAGGGCACTCTGTGGCAGCAGGAGTAATTATAGGGCACTCTGTGGCAGCAGGGGTAATTATAGGGCACTCTGTGGCAGCAGGGGTAATTATAACCTTATATACACCTTTTCAAATGCCTCTTATTATGTGGCATAGTTTTCTATTTAAATGGTTGCTTAGCACTTTGGGTCAAAAAGGGCAATTTTGTAAAAATATATATTTTTAACAATCAACTATAAAAATCACCAGTAAAGTTATTACCCTACATCAATGTACATCAATACCTGGATTGTGATTGGCTCTTTCACTTCACTGCTTCTGTTGCCTCAGAAATGACTATTTAGCATTGTGGAGAAACACTGATTTAGATGAGCACCCACCCCACTTTACCTGAGATCAGAGTTAAGGAAGCATCTACACTATTAGAAGACAAGATGTATTTTGAGTAGTTCTGATTTTGGAAACGGTGGACGGACTATGTCTGATCCCACGCAGTTAAATCAAGTGCGCTCGTATAAATACTGTTTGTGCTCCAGCAGTCATTGTATGTCTGAAATGCTTCCTTCCCATAATCATCCGTCTATTTCAGAAGGATTGATTTATTGTTTGAATTTAACTGAAAGTTTCATAAAATACACATACAGTCAGCACCAGACGAGTGTAAACATTTTGTTGATGTTGGTAATTTCTCTCTGGCTTGACGGAACATGCGTGTGCTCTCTAACATCCCTGGAGCTGGAGATCACCAGCCTAGCCGCTGAGAAGAGCTCTTCTATCATACGATCAGATGCTTAACCCAACATCTCCATGTCCTATCTTTTCTACTTGCTTCAAGCTTTTTCTGTCTTGAAAAAAATCATTTTGTTTCTTGTGTCATTTTCCACCTTTATTGAGAGACATCGCAGAGGGGTACCCCAACAACGCCATTGATTTCCTGGGACGGCCCATAGTGAAGGCTGGGGGCCGAGGCAACGTTTGGAGAGGGTTTTTGAGGTACCACCCCAGGGACACTTTCCATCCGAACAAAGAATCCTCCCTCTTAAGATGTTTAAAATAACAAATCCATAAATGTGACAATGTGGTCTGTCTGTAAATGGAATGGACACTGCTTCTTCATCTACCAGACCTTCTTACACAATCTCAGAGCAACTAAATTAAGATCCTGGATTCACTTGATGCGTGTCCTTAAATGGCCTCACTAATGTCTGCCCCTAACGGACTTACAGTTCATTACAGGCGTTTGGGCTGTTTCTCTTTGCAGACGACTTGGCAGGCTTACCGATCTCTGAAGTGAAGAGGCAAACTGTGTTTATTAGCAAAGTAAAAAAAAATTATTCACACAAAAATGTAGAAAAAAGTGTCTTTACAAGCTAAAGACATTAAAGCATCCAAATCTGTCCCTGTTGAAGTGTAAAATCATCCGTCCCTGTTGAAGTGTAAAATCATCCGTCCCTGTTGAAGTGTAAAATCATCCGTCCCTGTTGAAGTGTAAAATCATCCGTCCCTGTTGAAGTGTAAAATCATCCGTCCCTGTTGAAGTGTAAAATCATCCGTCCCTGTTGAAGTGTAAAATCATCCATCCCTGTTGAAGTGTAAAATCATCCGTCCCTGTTGAAGTGTAAAATCATCCGTCCCTGTTGAAGTGTAAAATCACTTGTACATTGGTTAACGTTCTGATTTAGAAATTTCTCTGTCTGTCATTACTATTTTCGCATTTTTGAAACTTTATCTTGAAACGAGTGAATACACTGTGCAGCTATTTTTTAAGAATAAGCTTATTTAAGAATAAGACCTGTTTTACAACCCCTCATGTTCATACCAGTAAATATTGGCACAATTTTTTTTATTTTTAATTCATTAACACACTGTTCTCGTAAGCCCCATGCTCAATAACTCAATAACAATCCCAGAATTCCCTCAAACAAGTACTGTGCTCGGTTCATTCACCTCCTGTGTCAGGCTCTGTTCTCTAATAGAAATGACAGAAGACAGAATGAAGGGCTCTAATAAAGATGATATTTATCACCCTTACATCATTATTGGATTCACTTTGAGCCCCGTCTTTTCTAATGTTTAATCTTATCAGTGAGATGGGATGTGACTGTCAGTGTCAAAACAACAAATCAGATCAGATTTTCCACGGCGGAGACTGAACGGCCGTCTGCTCTCTGAATAGTGAAGCTGAGGTTTTTACCGTCTATATTATCACCTTCTAAAAAAGTTTTTGCCAGGATTTAGTGCCTGAGAGCCACAAACAGAGAGAGGGATGGACCGCATTCAACCTGTCACAAATATGCAGAGGGTTTTTGGATGGATGGCATTCAAACCATCACAAATACGGAGAGGGTTTTTGGATGGACCGCATTCAAACTGTCACAAATATTCATAGGGCATTTGGATGGATCGCATTCAAACCATCACAAATACAGAGAGGGAATTTTGATGGACTGCAATGGGTTTAGTAATATGATGGAATAAGTATGAAGAGTTTTTTTTGACCAGATCAGCTCTATTTGTACTGAAGACCAGCTTGTGTGGAGGAACCATAGCCTAACATAGGCACACAGGTGTGCTGATCAGACAATGATTGGATCACATTGGTCCAGTGAACAGGATTAGCTGGTGGAGTCTGTGTTAGGCAGAGCCTGTGTTAGGCAGAGTCTATGTTAGGCTGAGCCTGCATATGTTAGGGGAAGCCTGTGTTAGGCAGTATCTGTGCTAGGGGGAGTCTGTGTTAGAGGGAGTCTGTGTTAGAGGGAGTCTATGTTAGAGGGAGTCTATATTAGAGGGAGTCTGTGTTAGGCAGGTGATATTCTTGCAGGAGCTCCTGCCTGATTAACAATGAAGCCCATCAGTCTGTGACCATGGTAACAGCATCCTCCGGTCCAGCTCGGGAGCCCTGCAAATTGAAAGCAGCAGTTTTGATGCTAGAAAAACACAGGGTTGGTATTCAGGAATCAAACAGCAACACCCTTCAAAGAGAAAAAGAGAGAAAAAGTTTGCGCGTCTCCCTCCACGGTGTGCTCCGTGTGCTCATGGACTACAGGGAAGATGTACTGTGTAAGAAATGCCAATCACCTGCATACGAGGAAGAAAAAACGAAATGACAACAGTGCCCCCTTGTGGTGAGGAGAAGCCAGTGGGCCTCTGTCTGATTGGGCGTGAGAGGCCAGCTTCTCTCTGGATGATGTTTGGGGGAGAGCTGAAGACTCTCTGGGTGCTGAGGAGCCTGTGGTTTGCCACCAGGTTTGAGGTGCTTAACAGCAAGACTCGGGGTGCTGATGAAGGATAACCCTGGCTGCTACGGCAACGTTTCCACAAACTCCAACCCTCAGGCTAGACTGACCCCTCCCCCTCCTTTAACAGGACAACATCAAACCACAGGTCTGTTTATGGGAATGTACTGTACAGCCTATGCTGGGGAACTGGGCCACCTGGATGATCAACTAAACGTTTCACACGGGTTCTGTCCCCGATACCTGTTTACTTTATTCTAAAAAAGAGTGGAGTTGTATGAGCGGAAGGTGTTATTTGCTGTATAACAAGGTCTACAGTTATCTGGCTCAGCCAAACAGACTAATCGCACACAGAGTCCACATCTGCACCTCTAAACCGCTACACGCAAGCAGCACAAATTAAAACTGAAAACTAAACGACTTACTGTCTTTCAGAGCATAGGCCAACGTGCTCATTAATAACCCTGGGATTCATATCAGAGCATAGGCTAACGTGCTCATTAATAACCCTGGGATTCATATCAGAGCATAGGCTAACGTGCTCATTAATAACCCTGGGATTCATATCAGGGCATAGGCTAACGTGCTCATTAATAACCCTGGGATTCATATCAGAGCATAGGCCAACGTGCTCATTAATAACCCTGGTATTCATATCAGAGCATAGGCTAACGTGCTCATTAATAACCCTGGGATTCATATCAGAGCATAGGCCA
>CM040400.1:1147467-1162467 GCA_022702515.1 Ilyophis sp. 1 JC-2022 | reverse complement strand
TATATGTATGTATGTGAGTGTGTGTGTGTGTGTGTGTGGCTTAAGTAAGTGTGTGTGTGTGTGTGTGTGTATCTGGGTTAAGTATGTGTGTGTGTGTGTGTGTGTGTATATCTGGGTTAAGTATGTTTGTGTGTGTGTGTGTATCTGGGTTAAGTGTGTGTGTGTGTGTGTCTGGGTTAAGTATGTGTGTGTGTGTGTGTGTATCTGGGTAAAGTATGTGTGTTTGTGTGTGTGTATCTGGGTAAAGTATGCGTGTGTGTGTGTATCTGGGTTAAGTATGTGTGTGTGTGTGTGTGTATCTGGCTTAAGTATGCGTTTGTGTGTGTGTGTATCTGGGTTAAGTGTGTGTGTGTATCTGGGTTAAGTACGTGTGTGTGTGTGTATCTGGGTTAAGTGTGTGTGTGTATCTGGGTCAAGTACGTGTGTGTGTATCTGGGTTAAGTGTGTGTGTGTGTGTGTGTGTATCTGGGTTAAGTACGTGTGTGTGTGTGTATCTGGGCTAAGTATGTGTGTGTGTGTGTGTATCTGGCTTAAGTATGTGTATGTGTGTGTGTGTGTGTATCTGGGATAAGTGTGTGTGTGTATCTGGGTTAAGTACGTGTGTGTATCTGGGTTAAGTGTGTGTGTGTATCTGGGTTAAGTATGTGTGTGTGTGTGTGTATCTGGGTTAAGTGTGTTTGTGTGTATCTGGGTTAAGTACGTGTGTGTGTGTGTATCTGGGTTAAGTATGTGTGTGTGTGTGTGTGTGTGTATCTGGCTTAAGTGTGTGTGTGTGTGTGTGTGTATCTGGGTTAAGTACGTGTGTGTGTATCTGGGTTAAGTGTGTGTATCTGGGTTAAGTGTGTGTGTGTATTTGGGTTAAGTACGTGTGTGTGTGTGTATCTGGGTTAAGTGTGTGTGTGTGTATGTGTATCTGGGTTAAGTACGTGTGTGCGTGTGTATCTGGGTTAAGTATGTGTGTGTGTGTGTATATGTGTGTATCTGGGTTAAGTGTGTGTGTGTGTGTGTGTATCTGGGTTAAGTGTGTGTGTGTGTGTGTGTGTGTGTATCTGGCTTAAGTGTGTGTGTGTGTGTGTGTGTATCTGGGTTAAGTACGTGTGTGTGTATCTGGGTTAAGTGTGTGTATCTGGGTTAAGTGTGTGTGTGTATTTGGGTTAAGTACGTGTGTGTGTGTGTATCTGGGTTAAGTCTGTGTGTGTGTATGTGTATCTGGGTTAAGTACGTGTGTGCGTGTGTATCTGGGTTAAGTATGTGTGTGTGTGTGTGTATATGTGTGTATCTGGGTTAAGTGTGTGTGTGTGTGTGTGTATCTGGGTTAAGTGTGTGTGTGTGTGTGTGTGTATCTGGGTTAAGTACGTGTGTGCGTGTGTATCTGGGCTAAGTATGTGTGTGTGTGTGTGTGTATCTGGGTTAAGTACGTGTGTGCGTGTGTATCTGGGTTAAGTATGTGTGTGTGTGTGTGTATCTGGGTTAAGTGTGTGTGTGTGTGTATCTGGGTTAAGTACGTGTGTGCGTGTGTATCTGGGCTAAGTATGTGTGTGTGTGTGTGTGTATCTGGGTTAAGTGTGTGTGTGTGTGTATCTGGGTTAAGTACGTGTGTGTGTGTGTATCTGGGTTAAGTATGTGTGTGTGTGTGTGTGTGTATCTGGCTTAAGTATGCTTTTGTGTGTGTGTGTATCTGGGTTAAGTGTGTGTGTGTATCTGGGTTAAGTGTGTGTGTGTGTGTGTGTATCTGGGTTAAGTACGTGTGTGTGTGTGTATCTGGGCTAAGTATGTGTGTGTGTGTGTGTGTATCTAGCTTATGTATGTGTGTGTGTGTGTGTGTGTGTGTATCTGGGTTAAGTACGTGTGTGTATCTGGGTTAAGTGTGTGTGTGTATCTGGGTTAAGTACGTGTGTGTGTATCTGGGTTAAGTGTGTTTGTGTGTATCTGGGTTAAGTACGTGTGTGCGTGTGTATCTGGGCTAAGTTTGTGTGTGTGTGTGTGTGTGTGTGTATCTGGCTTAAGTATGTGTGTGTGTGTGTGTGTGTGTATCTGGGTTAAGTACGTGTGTGTGTATCTGGGTTAAGTGTGTGTATCTGGGTTAAGTGTGTGTGTGTATTTGGGTTAAGTACGTGTGTGTGTGTGTGTATCTGGGTTAAGTGTGTGTGTGTGTATGTGTATCTGGGTTAAGTACGTGTGTGCGTGTGTATCTGGGTTAAGTATGTGTGTGTGTGTGTGTATATGTGTGTATCTGGGTTAAGTGTGTGTGTGTGTGTATCTGGGTTAAGTGTGTGTGTGTGTATCTGGGTTAAGTACGTGTGTGCGTGTGTATCTGGGCTAAGTATGTGTGTGTGTGTGTATCTGGGTTAAGTGTGTGTGTGTGTGTATCTGGGTTAAGTACGTGTGTGCGTGTGTATCTGGGCTACGTATGTGTGTGTGTGTGTATCTGGGTTAAGTACGTGTGTGCGTGTGTATCTGGGCTAAGTATGTGTGTGTGTGTGTGTATCTGGGTTAAGTACGTGTGTGCGTGTGTATCTGGGCTAAGTATGTGTGTGTGTGTGTGTGTATCTGGGTTAAGTACGTGTGTGCGTGTGTATCTGGGCTAAGTATGTGTGTGTGTGTGTGTGTATCTGGGTTAAGTACGTGTGTGCGTGTGTATCTGGGCTAAGTGTGTGTGTGTGTGTGTGTGTGTGTGTGTGTATCTGGGTTAAGTACGTGTGTGCGTGTGTATCTGGGCTAAGTATGTGTGTGTGTGTGTGTGTGTGTGTGTGTATCTGGGTTAAGTGTGCTGTTGAGGAGTGAGACAGCAGTGCTCCAGTACTCTGTATGACTCTAGATGGTGTATATGTGTGTATCTGGGTTAAGTGTGTGTGTGTGTGTGTGTGAGGAACACACTTAAACCAGATACACACACACACACACACACACTTGTCCAGTAGTTGATTTCTGATCAGAGTGATGAATCTGATGTAATTCCCATGGGGGTAACCCCTGATTTAAGTAAGGGATGGGCCTTTATCTCGCACTCATCATTATCTAGCACAGAGAAACTGGCTTTGATAAGCGCTGCAATCACCTATAACAAAGCCCATCACAATGGCAGAGTACAATCACCACCTGACATCACCGTCTCTGACCCGTCATTGGCCCTTTTCATCAGGGGCAGGTCAGCCCACACTCGGGTTTCAGAGATCGACTCATCTATGAACGACCCGCTCCCTGGTTGTGTTGCAGTCAAGTTTGGTGCACCCGGACATGCATTTAGTGTGATCACCATGGAAACAGAGCAGACCTGTCTTTGTGAGAGAGAGAGAGAGAGAGAGAGAGAACAAGAGAGAGAGAACGAGAGAGAGAGAGAGAGAAACAAGAGAGAGAGAACAAGAGAGAGAGAGAGAGAGAGGTTGAAAAAGGTTAAAGGTGAAAACACTTTTTATCCGCACACGTAAAGGACCGTCTAAGAGACGTCTTCAGTGCAGGCAGGCATCCCCAAAAAGAGGGGAACACCAGTCAGCCATAGGAGGGTCAAATTGGGGTGTCAGATGACATATGAATATCATGGTGTTTGGTGTTTAATTCTCCTTCCATTTATATAAAAACCTGACAATTCTAACTGGGTCAGTTGCACATGTTCAATTTGATAGTGAGCATTTATTTAACTTCTACATGTTAAGCACATTTTATTACCAGTTTTTTAACAAAATTTTACTGTTGAGACAGGGGCAGTTCACAGAAAATGTATTCACCATCGGATCCACTGTGCAATGGGATCTGCTTGGATCTGCTGTGTCATAGGATCCACTGTGCCAGGTGATCCGCTGGGATCCGGTGTGCCAATGCAGACAGCAACCGGCAGCCCCACAGGGTGGGGCACGGTGGAAAGATCCAGAATGACAGCATGTTAACGCATACCAGCAGCTCCCACTGGCCAATCGGGTGGTCACATGTCCATGTGTGAACAGCAGTGTGAGAAACAGTGTGTGTGTGCTTCTGTTTCTGTGCTCTCATATATACACACTGCCGTGGGAGAATAAATAGTGTGTGGTCACATCCCTGAGAGAGACACAGTGTGGGCCTGTCAATGCCAGGTCACATCCCTGAGAGAGACACAGTGTGGGCCTGTCACATGCCAGGTCACATCCCTGAGAGAGACACAGTGTGGGCCTGTCAATGCCAGGTCACATCCCTGAGAGAGACACAGTGTGGGCCTGTCACATGCCAGATCACATCCCTGAGAGGGACACAGTGTGGGCCTGTCAATGCCAGGTCACATCCCTGAGAGAGACACAGTGTGGGCCTGTCACATGCCAGATCACATCCCTGAGAGGGACACAGTGTGGGCCTGTCAATGCCAGGTTACATCCCTGAGAGGGACACAGCGTGGGCCTGTCACATGCCAGGTCACATCCCTGAGAGGGACACAGTGTGGGCCTGTCACATGCCAGGTCACATCCCTGAGAGGGACACAGTGTGGGCCTGTCAATGCCAGGTCACATCCCTGAGAGGGACACAGTGTGGGCCTGTCAGGACACAGTGTGGGCCTGTCAATGCCAGGTTACATCCTTCAGAGGGACACAGAGAGATTTTAAAATAAAAATCAATACACAAAATGCTACTCTTCACCTCTCAACCTCACTGGATCCTGGCACAAAACAATAAACTAAAATCAGAAAGACAAAATAAACCCAAAACACAAACAAATGCAATGACCTTAGCTCAGTCTCTCTGCTGCAGGAATTTCCTGGTCAGTGGAAAGAAGCACTTTAATTAATTTTACACAAGTGTGTGTGCCTACTTAAAGGCCCACTCTGTCATTTTGGTTGCTAAAAACAAATACACTTAAACGAGCAAAAAAACAAATATATGGTATTATAGTATATATACAGTGCCCTCCACTATTATTGGCAGCCCTGGTAAAGATGAGTAAAAAGGGTTCTAAAAAATTCACCGTTTGTTGAATTAGCTTATTCTCACACTGAAAAATTTTGAAAAATCCAACCTTTAATTAAGTTAATTTATTATGTATTATGTATTATCTGTTTATATATAGAACAAAGTTATCATTTTTAATATTTGGTTGCATATCCTTTGCATGCCATGACTTTCTGATGTCCGTGACCCAACAACATAAAAAAACTCTTGATATTTTATTTTTGGGTACTCTTACAAGCGATACTATAACCTCTCTGCATTTGAATGGATCTCTATGGAAATTGGATTTAGCTGTAAATTACACTGGAACAGTATGGAACGCATGGTTGGTAAAATGGCTCTAAGTCATCAAGGGTCTGACATCTCAAACAAGCCTTAAACCATCACTCTACAGTAGATATGGATGGATAGCTTTAAGAGTTGTTTCTCCTGATAAATTTTGGTAAGGTAAAGTACAGGACTTGGGACATTGCTTTCCTTGTTGATACGAATAAGCAAAGCAGGAAATCCCGCTAGCGTTAGGTTTAGATCATCGTTTCTTTTTTCCCTTCTGCCTTCTGTCCCTCTCCTTTGGAGGTGTATCTCTGTTCCCTCTCTTGTCTGCTTTCTTTGTTGAAAGCGAGAGGTCTTTTTTTTCTTTACTACCACTCGTATTTTGAGTTATTTCGCCCTGCTAGGGTCGTTTGCTCCGTTTCGTTCGCCGTTTTTATTTTCCTCTCCTATTTTGAGAGTTGAGGTGAATTTTTTTCTTTTTCCCCTCGCGGATTGTGTTCTGTGTTTTTGGCTATTTCTACTGGATAGTTTTTAGATTCACTCCGTCGTGTCTGGTTCTCCGAACCTGACACCTTAACAGAAGATGCTCATCTTCTGCATTAAAATGGAAGGCTTTACTATGGATCTCACACACAGAGATGGAAACCGCCATGTTACTCCTGCTAATGGCTCTAAACCAGAAGTATTTGTGCTTTTTCAGTGTTGAGCTTTTCTGACCTGCAAAAAGAACAGCTCTATAAAGGAAAAACAGGGTCCTTGCCAAAGCAGAGAAACACATCTGAACATAAATCCCACACAGCCATCAAGTGGAAAACTCCCTATTCTCTATTCAATCTCTATTCAATCTCTATTCAATCTCTATTCATCCTCCCCTTTGGTTTATGAATTAATTCAAGTGTTATTTATTAAATTTTTTACCTTCCCAGTTTGGTCAGATAATTTAGGTGATAAATGAAGCACAGCTCAAACGGCGCTTAATAAAAGAACAAGCACTCGAGTTAGATTTGAGGGTAAATGCTGTTTGAATCCAAGCTTTGTTGAGGATTAAGTCCAGTCTGAGAGGGAATGACAGAGCCGGAATAGAGTGATGTTAAGTAGCTGATCTGCATGCTGTTCAACCCTGCCGTGTTAATGAGCCGGATTGCAGAGCCGGAATGGAGTGGTGTTAAGTAGCTGATCTGCATGCTGTTCAACCCTGCCGTGTTAATGAGCCGGATTGCAGAGCCGGAATGGAGTGGTGTTAAGCAGCCGATCTGTATGCTGTTCAGGGAGCCCACATCAGCCCTGCCGTGTTAATGAGCCGGATTGCAGAGCCGGAATGGAGTGGTGTTTAGCAGCCGATCTGTATGCTGTTCAGCCCTGCCGTGTTAATGAGCCGGATTGCAGAGCCGGAATGGAGTGGTGTTAAGCAGCCGATCTGTATGCTGTTCAGGGAGCCCACATCAGCCCTGCCGTGTTAATGAGCCGGATTGCAGAGCCGGAATGGAGTGGTGTTAAGCAGCCGATCTGTATGCTGTTCAGGGAGCCCACATCAGCCCTGCCGTGTTAATGAGCCGGATTGCAGAGCCGGAATGGAGTGGTGTTTAGCAGCCGATCTGTATGCTGTTCAGCCCTGCCGTGTTAATGAGCCGGATTGCAGAGCCGGAATGGAGTGGTGTTAAGCAGCCGATCTGTATGCTGTTCAGGGAGCCCACATCAGCCCTGCCGTGTTAATGAGCCGGATTGCAGAGCCGGAATGGAGTGGTGTTAAGCAGCCGATCTGTATTCTGCTCAGGGAGCCCACATCAGCCCTGCCGTGTTAATGAGCCGGATTCTGGGGATTTTTTTTGAAAAGTCTGAAGGAGTCATTATGTAACAGAAACAAGAGACAAACAAGTCCCAGAGCCCATTTAAAAACATGGTTCACTGGACGGTACCAATCTGCATAGCATAGCGATCAATACCTGGGCCTAAACTTTCCCTTACAAACATGAACATTACTGCACTATATATCCTGCAGGCTAGAAAATAAAATGGGTTTGTCTGTGTGTGTGTGTGTGCTTTTTTTTTTTTGTGTGTGTTTACCCAACACTCATCTCTGTGTGAAGTGTCTCACACACACACACACACACACACACACACACAGACATGTAGAACTTGGTGAGAGAAAAACTTTTTTTCAAAAGGTCACTGCAATATATTTTACTAAAGAAATAACTGTGGCTGTTACTTTGAAATCCCATTTCACCCCATATTCTCCCATCATTTTTAAACCTTTCTGCTATATTTCAAAAAGAATAGTGTACAGTATGTAAAATAAATGTGCATATTTTTTCTCAAACATTATGATTTTATTTATCTGGCAGTTTTATTTTAAACACAGAAATGCCATTACATGTCTTTTAATCCTAATGAAAATGTGACACACAGATTTTAGACATGTGACACACAGATTTTAGACATGTGACACACAGATTTTAGACATGTGACACACAGACTTACCTCTGGCTAAGCATTAGACATGGCCCTTGGAAATTGGAAAAAATGATTTTCGTTCGTTGGTTTGCTTTCGAAATTGGACATCGGTTTGTGTTTGTGTGAAAATCGCAGCCCATATGGTAACCCATGCATCCCTGCTAATTTAGCCTAAAGTGAACTTACATGCAATATTATCTTGAAGCAGGAGAAGCAAATTTAATTCTGATAATGAGACACCAGCGCTGAAGTAACACAGAAGAAAGTCATTTCCTTCCTCTGTTTTGTGTTCCCCTAGTCACTCTTTTTTTCCCAGCTTGAGAGTGCCTAATTGCAACAGAAAACAGTTTCCACACAAAAAACTGGTTCATATAAACAAATGATTTCCAAGTGTGGGCGTCACCTGCGGGGATGTCTTCATTAACTTTGGCTTGGAACAGGCCGTGCTTCACAGACATTGTGAGTGTGCCATATTAGACACAGAAACAGCTGATGAACCACACCCAGCCATTAAAACATATACTCTTTCCACCTGGGCAACACTCTTTGAGAGATCAAACCAGTGGCTACAAAGCAGGTGAGTGAAGTGACTGGATCTGGGCCTTGTGGAATGTCACCTTTCAGACAACAACAAAGCTTTGCTCCGTCATCTTTGTTGTGACTGGGACCTGTACTGACTGGGACCTATACTGACTGGGACCTGTACTGACTGGGACCTGTACTGACTGCCACCATCGCAGAGATAATAAAGACAAAGATGCTTTTTTTCTTTCTCCTTTTGTGGTTACCCTGGTAACGAAACAGAGCTTGGCGCTTGGCATCTTCCTCTTGCCTGTGTGAGATGTCTTTGAGATGTCTTTGAGATGTTTACTGTGCGGGTGGGGGGGCTGGGTTTTGGAGGGACAGGTGTTTATATGGGATACATGTCTGCTCCAGAAGCATCCACAGGTGAAAAGGATTATGGGTAGTCCAGTATCAGGCTCGGGAGTTTGTTGAGAGAACAAGCAGGGAGAATCAGCACCATTAAAAACCCCAAAACCCAAAAACTCCAAAACCCCAAAAACCCCAAAACTCCAAATACCAGCAGGAGGTCCAGTGAGTTCAGACGCACTTTAACCCCATGGGCCCGGAACCATCTCCTACACAAAGGTCTGGAATCCCTCAGAAGAGGATAGAGATTTTAACCCTTGTTCTAGTTTACCCTTTACGATGACCACACATTTAATAATAAATAATGTGCAAATCATAAATTGCCAACCCCATCTGCTTTATGTAGCACAGGCTAAGCACAGCAATGTGTATCCATATAGAACCCAGCCATCCAGGGTAGAGGTTTCCCGGGTAATTTGTTTTCTGATTGCATTTATATGTTTGGCCGTGTGTAAAGCTCACAGGGCCCTATCTTACACCCGGCGCTAAGCGACGCTAACCCAAACGCTATCTTACACCCGGCGCTAAGCGACGCTAACCCAAACGCTATCTTACACCCGGCGCTAAGCGGCGCTAACCCAAACGCTATCTTACACCCGGCGCTAAGCGACGCTAACCCAAATGCTATCTTACACCCGGCGCTAAGCGACGCTAACCCAAATGCTATCTTACACCCGGCGCTAAGCGGCACTAACCCAAACGCTATCTTACACCCGGCGCTAAGTGACGCTAACCCAAACGCTATCTTACACCCGGCGCTAAGCGGCGCTAACCCAAACGCTATCTTACACCCGGCGCTAAGCGACGCTAACCCAAATGCTATCTTACACCCGGCGCTAAGCGGCGCTAACCCAAACACTATCTTACACCTGGCGCTAAGCGGCGCTAACCCAAACGCTATCTTACACCCGGCGCTAAGCGGCGCTAACCCAAACGCAAGTGTCTTTGCTATCTTACACCCGACGCAGGGTTAATTATAGCCCCTAGCACTCATGTTGTTTAAAGACAAAGTGATCTTGCGCCCATAGCAAGTGAACTGGGCAGGTTGGTCTTAATATGGAGTTGCCAGGATCATTTTTGGCGTATTGCTATCTTGAGGCAGCAGAAAGCGATTTTGCTAAAACCACCACAAACCTTGTCTAAAGTCATGTCGCAGTTGTTTACATGTTATTTTAATGGCGCATATAAGTGCGTCTACATAGGCATGTGCACAACGTGCATACACCCTCCTGTTACACACAGGGGCGCGCACAAGCATGACTAAAAATATCAAGATTACAATGTGAAATATTATTATTGTGTAGGCTATATCAAAAAATGCATAATAATAAAAGGGTCCATAGGTCAAAAACCACATACCTGTCCCTCAGCGAAGGGGAATGCCGCATTAAATTGCTTTCAGCCCACTCCATCAGCATCCAGGCGATGTGCGATGGTACGTGTAAGGTTACATGTATAAACTATTCCCAATTATCCTGGATCAAGCTATATTTGCCAATAGTTCCTGTAGCCTAATCTTCCGGGGGGACAATCTTCTGTTACGGGACAATGGAAAACGTTTGAAAACGTTGCTGATATCACCTATATCACCTAGCCTATCAAGCCTAATGCGCGAATTGTCATGTACACATAATGCGTGGATTGTCATTCAATGGAAAACTCACGCACTGCAATAAATGAACACTTGCGTTCTGAAAATGCGCTTCAGATGTCATTACAATACAACTCTATTCATCTAGGCCATAGGTGTCAAACTCCCGGCCCGCCACGTCATTTTTTGTGGCCCGCGAGAACTTAATTATCTGACGCGGAATCCGGCCCGCCACGTCATTTTATGCGGCCCGCGAGAACTTAAGTATCTGACGCGTGTATCTACGTGGCTGGTTAACGGGGATTTACTTTTACGATATAACAGACAAACGCAGACGCGGACGCACACCCGCGGTACATACGTTAAATAAAACGTTAAATGAAGTTTGTATAAAAAAATGTAAAAAAGGCGATTGCACCCGCCCCCCGTCAACAAAAATTCTTGATTGCACCCCACCCCCCGTCAACAATTACAATCGAGGTCCGCAAAAATTCTTGATTGCACCCCCCAACCCCCCCCCCGGTCAACAATTACAATCGAAAATCCCAAGTATGGTTATATTTATAGTCTTACAGTTACAACCGGCCCTTTGAGGGCAACCATAATGCTGATGTGGCCCGGGGTGAAAATGAGTTTGACACCACTGATCTAGGCCTACAGCCTGGAAGTAAATAGAATGGTTTTGACTGAAAAAAGTTCAAAACCATATCCAGTGAATATTGCATTTATTGTTTTTCAAATAGCCTAGGCTACAGTCCCCGGGATCTATTGTGCATAAGGTTTTTTCGATAGCCTACAGTTTAAAAAAAAAGAGATTAATTTAAATGTCACCATTTTAACTGAATTTGAACCTTATTCATTCTTCATTTTTCATATTTTTTTAATAACAGTGACCAGGTTTTCATACTCTCATTTTATTAAAACCCAGCTGATTTCACTGTTATTCCATAAATAAACAAAACAATTTAGTCTTTCAATGCCATTCTCTGCATGTGAGCTTTAACTTCATGCAGGAGCAGGTCTGTTTCACCTGCTGTAAATCACACTTTTCACGGTCTTTCCGGGAAAGTGGATTTAAAGCATTGGTAACATTTCCATAAGCAGGACATTGTAAAACAAGGGAAAATATGCGTGAACCTCTGGGTTGTTAACCTGACAGCTTTATTGTATTTAGTGTCATCATTAAGGCAAAATAACAGTATTTATCTTATTAATCAATATTAAAATGCAGGTAGAATGCAATATTATAACTTCGGATGAAGCTTGAACTTTGAGAACTCCATGAGAACATCCTCATGGAATTGATGTTTGACAATGTTTCATTGTATAATCAAACAAAATGTGTTAAACAAGCAGACTAATTTGGCATTATCTAAGGTGAGACTGAAGCCATATTCTGGTAGCTTATTCTCAGCTGTTGCAGGTGGTTTTAATGAAATTTAACCAAATATAGCCAATTTTTTAAAATAACAGCACTGTCGGAAATTACTGAGAACCCTAATGTTAAAGATTATGATTGTGTATATCAAAACGCTTCATAATGGTTTGTCCAAATAATAATAATAATAATCTTTATTTGTAGAGCACTTTTCTTACATAAAATGCCGCCCAAAGTGCTTCACAACAATAAAAACAAAATATAGAACAGAGCAATACAAAAAAAATAGACATAAAATGAACATAAAAATAGAGATAGGGTGCTATAGTTCACGTAAAAGAAGATGGAAGAAAGTAAATCAACACACCGCTGTCCCTTTTTATAGCTATTTGTTTGGGAATACTGTCCAAAGGTCGTCATTGTCTCTTTTTTTTTTTTTTAAACCATACAGCTTCATTCAACTATCAATCATATGATTGATCCATATGGCCTATTCCTTGCTCGGACTACACACACACAAGCATGTCTGTTTCGCCATCATATAAGCAATCCGCCAAGGTGGAAAAGCAGGCTTTTAAAGGGAATGGAATATGACATTCTGATTGGTTTATTGTATGTTACGCCCAAGACACACCTATACTTAATGAAGAGGCTAGGTTCAGCCCATTTGCACGTCCATTCACCGTCTAACTAGCAAAAGTGGACTCGGCCACGCCCCCAATGCACAAAACGCCATGTGTTTAGACCAAGATCGACTAAGATCGCCAAGATAGAGCCCACAGTCGCTTGAGGAGGCAGGGACAGTGATGCGACCTCCTCTTGGCCAGCCACCAGGGTGGCACTAAGACCGTACAGAGCTTTAACCCTTTGAAGAGTAGGTTTTTCTTTTCAAAATTCTAAGCCAGTGCTCTAGACCTCTATTGTTTTCGATTACCAGTAGAGATAGTTACATCAGCATTAGAATGCTCAGGTAAGAATATTATAATCACATATTTGTGATCTTACACCTCGGGATGATCGCGCACCTGAAGACTACCTGAATGAAATAAAGTGATGGATGAATTTCACAAGATTCATACACACCTAGCAGCCATAAAGGCAGAAGGTCAACCAAAAATATGAAGATAGAGAAATGATCCCAGTAAAGATGTTCCCTCCACTGAAGGGCATGAGGAGAAACAGACTGTTTACCACCTGCAATACATGCCTGCTCTCTAGACCATTTTCTTTAGTCCATTAGTCACAGCTGAAGTGAGTGAGGCGTAGGGGTTCTCCCGAAACGCTATGCAGGGGCACGGCTTAACAAGGAACGCTCATCGATCTCAATGTAAATTACATCCAGAGCAGCCCAGGCACACACAGCGACCGTATGAAGTGTGTGGACTAAGTTAATCTCACTCATTTGCCTGTAAGTGTGTGTGTGTGTGTGTGTGCGTGCGTGTGTGTGCTAGTGGCTCCTGCACCGTTTAAACCGCATTTGTTACTTTTTCAGATGGTAGTAATTTTTTGGATGCATTTTATGTAATTTCAGCCAGTCTACTTTGAATTGAGGCAACCATAACAGAGAAACGTAATATGGTGCAAGGCTATTGCATTAACAAATGATTACTTTGAAATAATAAACTTTTATTGTTCTGGTAGCACTAGTTGCACACAGAGTGTAATATGGGAAATAGGCAGTTTAGGACGATTAAAAGTGTTTGTTTGCAACTTCTATGCCCATGTTTTATTTTTTTACATTCTGAACATGCTCCTCCAGCTCTTTATGGTAAATGTCTCATAACTCATGAACTAATAAAGTTTTTTTCTTAGCCCCCCTCTGACCTATATTCTGTACTTGTGTCCAGAAAAAATAAAACCTTTTACTGATCCTGAGCTGTGTTTGTATGAGACTGAGAGAACTGTGTTAAAGGTACACTGATAAGAGAACTGTGTTAAAGGTACACTGATAAGGGAACTGTGTTAAAGGTACACTGATAAGAGAACTGTGTTAAAGGTACACTTATAAGGGAACTGTGTTAAAGGTACACTGATAAGGGAACTGTGTTAAAGGCACACTGATAAGGGAACTGTGTTAAAGGTACACTGATAAGAGAACTGTGTTAAAGGTACACTGATAAGATAACTGTGTTAAAGGTACACTGATAAGAGAACTGTGTTAAAGGTACACTGATAAGAGAACTGTGTTAAAGGCACACTGATAAGGGAACTGTGTTAAAGGCACACTGATAAGGGAACTGTGTTAAAGGTACACTGATAAGGGAACTGTGTTAAAGGTACACTGATAAGAGAACTGTGTTAAATGTACACTGATAAGAGAACTGTGTTAAAGGTACACTGATAAGGGAACTGTGTTAAAGGTACACTGATAAGGGAACTGTGTTAAAGGCACACTGATAAGGGAACTGTGTTAAAGGTACACTGATAAGGGAACTGTGTTAAAGGCACACTGATAAGGGAACTGTGTTAAAGGTACACTGATAAGAGAACTGTGTTAAAGGTACACTGATAAGGGAACTGTGTTAAATGTACACTGATAAGGGAACTGTGTTAAAGGTACACTGATAAGAGAACTGTGTTAAAGGTACACTGATAAGGGAACTGTGTTAAAGGCACACTGATAAGGGAACTGTGTAAAAGGTACACTGATAAGAGAACTGTGTTAAAGGTACACTGATAAGGGAACTGTGTTAAATGTACACTGATAAGGGAACTGTGTTAAAGGTACACTGATAAGAGAACTGTGTTAAAGGTACACTGATAAGGGAACTGTGTTAAAGGTACACTGATAAGGGAACTGTGTCAAAGGTACACTGATAAGAGAACTGTGTTAAAGGTACACTGATAAGAGAACTGTGTTAAAGGTACACTGATAAGGGAACTGTGTTAAAGGTACACCGATAAGAGAACTGTGTTAAAGGTACACTGATAAGAGAACTGTGTTTAAGGTACACTGATAAGAGAACTGTGTTAAAGGTACACTGATAAGATAACTGTGTTAAAGGTACACTGATATGAGAACTGTGTTAAAGGTACACTGATAAGGGAACTGTGTTAAAGGTACACTGATAAGAGAACTGTGTTAAAGGTACACTGATAAGATAACTGTGTTAAAGGTACACCGATAAGAGAACTGTGTTAAAGGTACACTGATAAAGGAACTGTGTTAAAGGTACACTGATAAGAGAACTGTGTTAAAGGTACACTGATAAGGGAACTGTGTTAAAGGTACACTGATAAGAGAACTGTGTTAAAGGTACACTGATAAGGGAACTGTGTTAAAGGCACACTGATAAGGGAACTGTGTTAAAGGTACACTTATAAGGGAACTGTGTTAAAGGTACACTGATAAGGGAACTGTGTTAAAGGTACACTGATAAGAGAACTGTGTTAAAGGTACACTGATAAAGAAACTGTGTTAAAGGTACACTGATAAGAGAACTGTGTTAAAGGTACACTGATA
>CM040400.1:1102467-1137467 GCA_022702515.1 Ilyophis sp. 1 JC-2022 | reverse complement strand
ACACACACACTTAGGCACAAACACAGGTACACACACACTTAGGCACAAACACAGGCACATACACACACAGGTACACACACACTTAGGCACAAACACAGGCACATACACACACAGGTACACACACATTTAGGCACAAACACAGGTACATACACACTTAGGCACAAACACAGGCACATACACACACAGGTACACACACACTTAGGAACAAACACAGGTACACACACACTTCGGCACAAACACAGGCACATACACACACAGGTACACTTAGGCAAAAACACAGGCACATATACACACAGGTACCTACACACACAGGTTCACACATACTTAGTCACAAACACACAGACACACATATCTTGGGTTTCTAGTAGTTGGTGATTACACCCTCCTCCTCCTTTAGCTGACAGCTTATTGGTGCTGAACATGGCCCTGAGATAAGCCTTACAAGTGAACAGAGATAAAATGATTTAGATGGTGCAAGAAAGTACCTAAAGCAGAACATTACAAGTTTCTGTTGAAGAGGTGGGTGATTAAGCTCAAAAAGTAAACCTTCAGGAAGAGCAGTAACTCAGAAAAGCAATAAAAACTATGACTAATGCTCATCCCCACAAAACAAGGAGAGAATGATACAGTGAGAAAAACAACATTATAAAATGTAGTTATAAAGTGTAGTTATAAAGTGTAGTTATAAAGTGTAGTTATATAGTTATATACAGTATAAGATCAACACATAACAATGCAGCTACACAGCTATTTTATTGTATGAGCTTTACCAAAACCTGATGATTATGAAATAAACATAAACAGTCTACCTCTTGGAATAACCGGTTTATGAGTAGCAACCAACTCTATAGTAATAGCCTTGTGTGTATTTGTGATGTTTATGTTGTTCTATAGTAATAGCCTTGTGTGTATTTGTGGTGTTTATGTTGCTCTATAGTAATAGCCTTGTGTGTATTTGTGATGTTTATGTTGTTCTATAGTAATAGCCTTGTGTGTATTTGTGGTGTTTATGTTGCTCTATAGTAATAGCCTTGTGTGTATTTGTGGTGTTTATGTTGTTCTATAGTAATAGCCTTGTGTGTATTTGTGGTGTTTATGTTGTTCTATAGTAATAGCCTTGTGTGTATTTGTGATGTTTATGTTGCTCTATAGTAATAGCCTTGTGTGTATTTGTGGTGTTTATGTTGTTCTATAGTAATAGCCTTGTGTGTATTTGTGATGTTTATGTTGTTCTATAGTAATAGCCTTGTGTGTATTTGTGGTGTTTATGTTGTTCTATAGTAATAGCCTTGTGTGTATTTGTGATGTTTATGTTGTTTTATAGTAATAGCCTTGTGTGTATTTGTGGTGTTTATGTTGTTCTATAGTAATAGCCTTGCGTGTATTTGTGGTGTTTATGTTGTTCTATAGTAATAGCCTTGTGTGTATTTGTGATGTTTATGTTGTTCTATAGTAATAGCCTTGTGTGTATTTGTGATGTTTATGTTGTTCTATAGTAATAGCCTTGTGTGTATTTGTGGTGTTTATGTTGTTCTATAGTAATAGCCTTGTGTGTATTTGTGATGTTTATGTTGTTCTATAGTAATAGCCTTGTGTGTATTTGTGGTGTTTATGTTGTTCTATAGTAATAGCCTTGCGTGTATTTGTGGTGTTTATGTTGTTCTATAGTAATAGCCTTGTGTGTATTTGTGATGTTTATGTTGTTCTATAGTAATAGCCTTGTGTGTATTTGTGATGTTTATGTTGTTCTATAGTAATAGCCTTGTGTGTATTTGTGATGTTTATGTTGTTCTATAGTAATAGCCTTGTGTGTATTTGTGATGTTTATGTTGTTCTATAGTAATAGCCTTGTGTGTATTTGTGGTGTTTATGTTGTTCTATAGTAACAGCCTTGCGTGTATTTGTGATGTTTATGTTGTTCTATAGTAATAGCCTTGTGTGTATTTGTGATGTTTATGTTGTTCTATAGTAATAGCCTTGTGTGTATTTGTGATGTTTATGTTGTTCTATAGTAATAGCCTTGTGTGTATTTGTGATGTTTATGTTGTTCTATAGTAATAGCCTTGTGTGTATTTGTGGTGTTTATGTTGTTCTATAGTAATAGCCTTGTGTGTATTTGTGATGTTTATGTTGTTCTATAGTAATAGCCTTGTGTGTATTTGTGGTGTTTATGTTGTTCTATAGTAATAGCCTTGTGTGTATTTGTGATGTTTATGTTGTTCTATAGTAATAGCCTTGTGTGTATTTGTGATGTTTATGTTGTTCTATAGTAATAGCCTTGTGTGTATTTGTGATGTTTATGTTGTTCTATAGTAATAGCCTTGTGTGTATTTGTGATGTTTATGTTGTTCTATAGTAATAGCCTTGTGTGTATTTGTGGTGTTTATGTTGTTCTATAGTAATAGCCTTGTGTGTATTTGTGGTGTTTATGTTGTTCTATAGTAATAGCCTTGTGTGTATTTGTGGTGTTTATGTTGTTCTATAGTAATAGCCTTGTGTGTATTTGTGATGTTTATGTTGTTCTATAGTAATAGCCTTGTGTGTATTTGTGGTGTTTATGTTGTTCTATAGTAATAGCCTTGCGTGTATTTGTGGTGTTTATGTTGTTCTATAGTAATAGCCTTGTGTGTATTTGTGATGTTTATGTTGTTCTATAGTAATAGCCTTGTGTGTATTTGTGATGTTTATGTTGTTCTATAGTAATAGCCTTGTGTGTATTTGTGATGTTTATGTTGTTCTATAGTAATAGCCTTGTGTGTATTTGTGATGTTTATGTTGTTCTATAGTAATAGCCTTGTGTGTATTTGTGGTGTTTATGTTGTTCTATAGTAACAGCCTTGCGTGTATTTGTGATGTTTATGTTGTTCTATAGTAATAGCCTTGTGTGTATTTGTGATGTTTATGTTGTTCTATAGTAATAGCCTTGTGTGTATTTGTGATGTTTATGTTGTTCTATAGTAATAGCCTTGTGTGTATTTGTGATGTTTATGTTGTTCTATAGTAATAGCCTTGTGTGTATTTGTGGTGTTTATGTTGTTCTATAGTAATAGCCTTGTGTGTATTTGTGATGTTTATGTTGTTCTATAGTAATAGCCTTGTGTGTATTTGTGGTGTTTATGTTGTTCTATAGTAATAGCCTTGTGTGTATTTGTGATGTTTATGTTGTTCTATAGTAATAGCCTTGTGTGTATTTGTGATGTTTATGTTGTTCTATAGTAATAGCCTTGTGTGTATTTGTGATGTTTATGTTGTTCTATAGTAATAGCCTTGTGTGTATTTGTGATGTTTATGTTGTTCTATAGTAATAGCCTTGTGTGTATTTGTGATGTTTATGTTGTTCTATAGTAATAGCCTTGTGTGTATTTGTGATGTTTATGTTGTTCTATAGTAATAGCCTTGTGTGTATTTGTGATGTTTATGTTGTTCTATAGTAATAGCCTTGTGTGTATTTGTGATGTTTATGTTGTTCTATAGTAATAGCCTTGTGTGTATTTGTGATGTTTATGTTGTTCTATAGTAATAGCCTTGTGTGTATTTGTGATGTTTATGTTGTTCTATAGTAATAGCCTTGTGTGTATTTGTGGTGTTTATGTTGTTCTATAGTAATAGCCTTGTGTGTATTTGTGGTGTTTATGTTGTTCTATAGTAATAGCCTTGTGTGTATTTGTGATGTTTATGTTGCTCTATAGTAATAGCCTTGTGTGTATTTGTGATGTTTATGTTGTTCTATAGTAATAGCCTTGTGTGTATTTGTGATGTTTATGTTGTTCTATAGTAATAGCCTTGTGTGTATTTGTGGTGTTTATGTTGTTCTATAGTAATAGCCTTGTGTGTATTTGTGATGTTTATGTTGCTCTATAGTAATAGCCTTGTGTGTATTTGTGATGTTTATGTTGTTCTATAGTAATAGCCTTGTGTGTATTTGTGGTGTTTATGTTGTTCTATAGTAATAGCCTTGCGTGTATTTGTGATGTTTATGTTGTTCTATAGTAATAGCCTTGTGTGTATTTGTGGTGTTTATGTTGTTCTATAGTAATAGCCTTGTGTGTATTTGTGATGTTTATGTTGTTCTATAGTAATAGCCTTGTGTGTATTTGTGATGTTTATGTTGTTCTATAGTAATAGCCTTGTATGTATTTGTGGTGTTTATGTTGTTCTATAGTAATAGCCTTGTGTGTATTTGTGATGTTTATGTTGCTCTATAGTAATAGCCTTGTGTGTATTTGTGATGTTTATGTTGTTCTATAGTAATAGCCTTGTGTGTATTTGTGGTGTTTATGTTGTTCTATAGTAATAGCCTTGTGTGTATTTGTGGTGTTTATGTTGTTCTATAGTAATAGCCTAGTGTGTATTTGTGATGTTTATGTTGTTCTATAGTAATAGCCTTGTGTGTATTTGTGATGTTTATGTTGCTCTATAGTAATAGCCTTGTGTGTATTTGTGATGTTTATGTTGCTCTATAGTAATAGCCTTGTGTGTATTTGTGATGTTTATGTTGTTCTATAGTAATAGCCTTGTGTGTATTTGTGATGTTTATGTTGTTCTATAGTAATAGCCTTGTATGTATTTGTGGTGTTTATGTTGTTCTATAGTAATAGCCTTGTGTGTATTTGTGATGTTTATGTTGCTCTATAGTAATAGCCTTGTGTGTATTTGTGGTGTTTATGTTGTTCTATAGTAATAGCCTTGTGTGTATTTGTGATGTTTATGTTGTTCTATAGTAATAGCCTTGTGTGTATTTGTGGTGTTTATGTTGTTCTATAGTAATAGCCTTGTGTGTCTTTGTGATGTTTATGTTGTTCTATAGTAATAGCCTTGTGTGTATTTGTGATGTTTATGTTGCTCTATAGTAATAGCCTTGTGTGTATTTGTGATGTTTATGTTGTTCTATAGTAATAGCCTTGTGTGTATTTGTGGTGTTTATGTTGTTCTATAGTAATAGCCTTGTGTGTATTTGTGATGTTTATGTTGTTCTATAGTAATAGCCTTGTGTGTATTTGTGATGTTTATGTTGTTCTATAGTAATAGCCTTGTGTGTATTTGTGATGTTTATGTTGTTCTATAGTAATAGCCTTGTATGTATTTGTGATGTTTATGTTGTTCTATAGTAATAGCCTTGTGTGTATTTGTGGTGTTTATGTTGTTCTATAGTAATAGCCTTGTGTGTATTTGTGATGTTTATGTTGTTCTATAGTAATAGCCTTGTGTGTATTTGTGGTGTTTATGTTGCTCTATAGTAATAGCCTTGTGTGTATTTGTGATGTTTATGTTGTTCTATAGTAATAGCCTTGTGTGTATTTGTGGTGTTTATGTTGTTCTATAGTAATAGCCTTGTGTGTATTTGTGATGTTTATGTTGTTCTATAGTAATAGCCTTGTGTGTATTTGTGATGTTTATGTTGTTCTATAGTAATAGCCTTGTGTGTATTTGTGATGTTTATGTTGTTCTATAGTAATAGCCTTGTGTGTATTTGTGGTGTTTATGTTGTTCTATAGTAATAGCCTTGTGTGTATTTGTGATGTTTATGTTGTTCTATAGTAATAGCCTTGTGTGTATTTGTGATGTTTATGTTGTTCTATAGTAATAGCCTTGTGTGTATTTGTGGTGTTTATGTTGTTCTATAGTAATAGCCTTGTGTGTATTTGTGATGTTTATGTTGCTCTATAGTAATAGCCTTGTGTGTATTTGTGATGTTTATGTTGTTCTATAGTAATAGCCTTGTGTGTATTTGTGGTGTTTATGTTGTTCTATAGTAATAGCCTTGTGTGTATTTGTGATGTTTATGTTGCTCTATAGTAATAGCCTTGTGTGTATTTGTGATGTTTATGTTGTTCTATAGTAATAGCCTTGTGTGTATTTGTGGTGTTTATGTTGTTCTATAGTAATAGCCTTGTGTGTATTTGTGATGTTTATGTTGCTCTATAGTAATAGCCTTGTGTGTATTTGTGATGTTTATGTTGTTCTATAGTAATAGCCTTGTGTGTATTTGTGGTGTTTATGTTGTTCTATAGTAATAGCCTTGTGTGTATTTGTGATGTTTATGTTGTTCTATAGTAATAGCCTTGTGTGTATTTGTGATGTTTATGTTGCTCTATAGTAATAGCCTTGTGTGTATTTGTGGTGTTTATGTTGTTCTATAGTAATAGCCTTGTGTGTATTTGTGATGTTTATGTTGTTCTATAGTAATAGCCTTGTGTGTATTTGTGGTGTTTATGTTGTTCTATAGTAATAGCCTTGTGTGTATTTGTGATGTTTATGTTGTTCTATAGTAATAGCCTTGTGTGTATTTGTGGTGTTTATGTTGTTCTATAGTAATAGCCTTGTGTGTATTTGTGATGTTTATGTTGTTCTATAGTAATAGCCTTGTGTGTATTTGTGATGTTTATGTTGCTCTATAGTAATAGCCTTGTGTGTATTTGTGATGTTTATGTTGCTCTATAGTAATAGCCTTGTGTGTATTTGTGATGTTTATGTTGTTCTATAGTAATAGCCTTGTGTGTATTTGTGGTGTTTATGTTGTTCTATAGTAATAGCCTTGTGTGTATTTGTGGTGTTTATGTTGTTCTATAGTAATAGCCTTGTGTGTATTTGTGATGTTTATGTTGTTCTATAGTAATAGCCTTGTGTGTATTTGTGGTGTTTATGTTGCTCTATAGTAATAGCCTTGTGTGTATTTGTGGTGTTTATGTTGTTCTATAGTAATAGCCTTGTGTGTATTTGTGATGTTTATGTTGTTCTATAGTAATAGCCTTGTGTGTATTTGTGATGTTTATGTTGGTTGGAGGTTAGCACAGTTAACTTGCATTTAGTGCTTTAGTGATGTTGCATATAAAATCACTAAACTGGGAGTGTTGTTATGCAGGTCTGTTGCTATCGCTCATATAAATCAGATGAATGCATCTACAGGTATGTTCTCTTACATTGTAAGTCGCTCTCAATAAGAGAATCTGCTAAATGTAACCACAATAAGAAAATTGATTCAATTCCTATTGTCGCCCATGAGAGATTTTCTTGTTTGAAAACAATGTGCCAGTGATTGGAACCACAGGTGTAAACGTGTAGCAGTCTTTTTCCTGAGCAGGAGATGAGATGAAGAAGCCGGTGAAGGTTGCAAAGAATAACCCAGGGATTTAACTCCAGTCCTGGGGGGCCGGTGTGTATGCAGGTTTAACTCCAGTCCTGGGGGGCCGGTGTGTATGCAGGTTTAACTCTAGTCCTGGGGGGCCGGTGTGTATGCAGGTTTAACTCCAGTCCTGGGGGGCCGGTGTGTATGCAGGTTTAACTCCAGTCCTGGGGGGCCGGTGTGTATGCAGGTTTAACTCTAGTCCTGGAGGGCCGGTGTGTATGCAGGTTTAACTCTAGTCCTGGAGGTCCGTTGTGTATGCAGGTTTAACTCTAGTCCTGGGGGGCCGGTGTGTATGCAGGTTTAACTCTAGTCCTGGAGGGCCAGTGTGTATGCAGGTTTAACTCTAGTCCTGGAGGGCCGGTGTGTATGCAGGTTTAACTCCAGTCCTGGTGGGCCGGTGTGTATGCAGGATTAGCTAGCACTGTTTCTGTCTCTGTGGGGCTCAGCTAGCACTGCCCCTGTCTCTGTGGAGCTCAGCTAGCACTGCCCCTGTCTCTGTGGGGCTCAGCTAGCACTGCCCCTGTCTCTGTGGAGCTCAGCTAGCACTGCCCCTGTCTCTGTGGAGCTCAGCTAGCACTGCCCCTGTCTCTGTGGAGCTCAGCTAGCACTGCCCCTGTCTCTGTGGAGCTCAGCTAGCACTGCCCCTGTCTCTGTGGAGCTCAGCTAGCACTGCCCCTGTCTCTGTGGGGCTCAGCTAGCACTGCCCCTGTCTCTGTGGAGCTCAGCTAGCACTGCCCCTGTCTCTGTGGAGCTCAGCTAGCACTGCCCCTGTCTCTGTGGGGCTCAGCTAGCACTGCCCCTGTCTCTGTGGAGCTCAGCTAGCACTGCCCCTGTCTCTGTGGAGCTCAGCTAGCACTGCCCCTGTCTCTGTGGAGCTTAGCTAGCACTGCCCCTGTCTCTGTGGAGCTCAGCTAGCACTGTCTCTGTCTCTGTGGGGCTCAGCTAGCACTGCCCCTGTCTCTATAGGGCTCAGCTAGCACTGTCCCTGTCTCTGTGGGGCTCAGCTAGCACTGCCCCTGTCTCTGTGGAGCTCAGCTAGCACTGCCCCTGTCTCTGTGGATGGTTGAGATTATGGGGATTATGATTAAAACTATAGACTGAAGTACTGGTGGTTAAAGCTTCTCACTGTTACCATGCTGGTTTTTTTTTACAGTAACCCCTTCATTTTTCTTTAGCCCAGGTTTAGCCATGAAGCTCAACCATGATCGTATATTTAGCCCAGGTTTAGCCATGAAGCTCAACCATGATCTTATATTTAGCCCATGTTTAACCATGAAGCTCAACCATGATCTTATATTTTATCAGTGAAACCCCATGCATATTTGAGTCAAATTTTTTTTGAGTGGGTGACATTTTCTCACAAATGGGGGCACTTAAAATCCCCGGATAAAACCCCTTATTTCCAAGGTTTTGTTGAGGGGATTCAGGAGCACACTCATCTGCAGAACTGTGCACTCGACAATTTCAGGAAGTAAACCGGAAGTAAAAAGTACAACTTATAGTATAAGAGTGGGACATATTACACCCAAACACTTGTAATACTGCCATCTGCTGGTCGATGCATGGTAAATACTGCCATCTGCTGGTCGATGCTTGGTAAATACTGCCATCTGCTGGTCGATGCTTGGTAAATACTGCCATCTGCTGGTCGATGCATGATAGAATTATTTCTGGAAAAGCTTTTTTCAGCTTTGAGTTGGGAATGGGATAAATACCAATAAATCTGACTAAGTAATAAGGAGATACTACTTGTGAAAACTCCATTGACCTCCAGTCATTCAATGAGCGTCTGTTGTCTGTCTAATAATACACATGTGGACGTTCCAGCTCCGAAGTTGGACCTCTTGCTCCGCCTAACCTTTAAACAGTGCACATTATCCAGCAGACTGTACAGTGCACTGTACGCAGGAGACAGGGCACAGTAGATAGAGCTCTGATTCAGACACAGTGCACTGTATGCAGGAGACAGGGCACAGTAGATAGGGCTCTGATTCAGACACAGTGCATTGTACGCAGGAGACAGGACGCAGTAGATAGGGCTCTGATTCAGACACAGTGCACTGTACGCAGGAGACAGGGCACAGTAGATAGGGCTCTGATTCAGACACAGTGCACTGTACGCAGGAGACAGGACGCAGTAGATAGGGCTCTGATTCAGACACAGTGCACTGTACGCAGGAGACAGGGTGCAGTAGATAGGGCTCTGATTCAGACACAGTGCACTGTACGCAGGAGACAGGACGCAGTAGATAGGGCTCTGATTCGGACACAGTGCACTGTACGCAGGAGACAGGGCACAGTAGATAGGGCTCTGATTCGGACACAGTACACAGGACACAGGACGCAGTAGATAGGGCTCTGATTCAGACACAGTACCCAGGACACAGGACGCAGTAGATAGGGCTCTGATTCGGACACAGCCAAAGAGTAAATGGTATTTTCCCCATTATGTCTAATGGGGTTCACTAGAGGGCAATAGAGGCGGAGGATCCTGGAGGAACCGCAGGGCTGTCTTTAGACTCTTTACTTCAGTTGTTGGTATAAGACCAGGAAGTGCTGCGGAATGCACTGTTGTTGTGCAGTTTTTCTGCATCAAGAACTAAAGGTAGCTCGCTATATATTATATCTATAAATGTGTCGGTGTCACCTGCAGTATTACACCGTTCATCATTTAAACTTATTGTGTTTACGTATTAACGTTAGCTATTCGAAAGGCAAACGTTGAAGTAGTAATGCTAGCTACCGTTATATATATATGTGTTAGCTAAAAGCTAATGTCAGTTAGCCTGCCGTTAAACATTACTGTCGTTTTATCACAATACTGTTTTCAGCCATAACGTTGTCATAAAATTTATTCTTACCGTGAAAATCGCCGATCTGTTTACAATGTGGGACAGATGTGAATGTAAATCTATCACCACGGCGGCACTTTCGCCACAAGTCAGCAATTATACTGGGAAATGGCCTCTTTGAAAACAAAAAATTAATGAAAATAAAAAGGCTAGTCTGTTACTGGATACCTGTTTTTGCCAAAGCTGCATCATAGCCATGATAACGCGGAGCTGTCAAAACTATAACAGCGCGGAAACCCTTTAACAAAACTAAATAAAAACTGTAGCTAGGCTACACGTAGCCAAGCCTATGGCTTTGATAACTGAAAACAAGAGTATGTTGTACGTTGTATGTTAAAATCTGAGCTTTTGCTGCATGACTCGCTCTATCGTGTTGTCTAGTTTGTTCAATACTAACCTCCAGAACCTACTAGATAATTATGTAACGTTAACTTACCATGTACATATAAGCGTGTAGCCTGAGGTGTGTACAATTAGTAACGTTACGTGCATTAGCTTTCTATCCAGATAACTCAGAATAAACCTAACACTTTGCTTTCCAACGAACCAACTGTTAACTAATGCCAGCTATCTTGTTAGCGATCGTTTGCTATCTAGACATTGCTCGGAAATTCAAGCATGACAATAAGAAATAAAGGTCCCGAGAAAAATGGAAATTTAATTAAAATAAGACCGATAAAAAACGCAGATTTTGAGGTATCCACTGTGATTTATTTTAGTGTGGCTACCGAAACAGCTTCAGATTGCACCGTCGCTGATCTCTGTGTGTCCCGCAGGGAGGGGCGTCTGTAAATTAAGGCCCATGTGAACAATAGCAGAAGCCTTATAAACCAAACATCCTTCCTCTTCCCCACCAACTGAGATTCCACCGCCAGCACCAAACCCCTGAACAACAGTGAGAGGCTAACCCGCTCAGCCAGTCGAGGGCTTTTATCCAGCACCTCCAGCCGGTAGAGGGCGCTGCAGGGCGATGTCGTCCGGCTGCCCACCCCAGTCCCCTGCCGTGGCGAAGACCGAGGTGGCGGTGGAGGGCGAGTCTCCTCTGCTGGCCGCCACCTTCGCCTACTGGGACAACATTCTTGGCCCGCGCGTACGCCACATCTGGGCCCCCAAGAGCGAGCAGCCGCTTCTCCTGAGCGACGGGGAGATCACCTTCCTGGCCAATCACACGCTGAACGGTGAGATCCTGCGCAGCGCAGAGTGCGGCGCGGTGGACGTTAAGTTCTTCGTGCTGGCGGAGAAGGGCGTGATCATCGTCTCGCTCATCTTCGACGGCGAGCTGAAGGGCGACAAGAACACGTGCGCTCTGTCGCTGATCCTGCCGCAGACCGAGCTGCCCTTCTACCTCCCGCTGCACACTGTCTGCGTGGAGCGGCTGAAGCACATCATCCGTAAGGGACGCATCTGGATGCAGAAGGTGAGCTTCGCCTGTATAGAAACATCGCTCAGAACCTATCAAATGATCAAATTATACAGGGAGTGCTTGAAAACATGATGCATTTTAACTTTATGTACTTTAAGAGCTGGCATCCTAGAGGTAAGATCATCTTAGAGTGTTTGTGCTTTATTCATTTTCTGATTAAAATTTACTGACATTACATTAAAAAAATGATAAAAATAGAGGGAGACAGACACAAAAGAAATGAGGAGAAACAAACAAACAATGAAAGAAATTTAAACACAACATCGACGAAGAGGATCTTTATCTAAGATCCTTTTGGGAAACGGGGCCAGGTTTGTTGTTCACCTGCATGTTGTTCTGTAGGTGTGGGGATCTTGGCCTGACTGCACTGTTTTAACTCAGAGCCACACGGAAAAAACATTGAACAGTCAGATTTACACTCACTCCTATCATTACCACTTTTACTGTCATTTACTCTATTAGCCTATTGATAGCACCTCCTGGTCACTCTGGTTATTATTTATGATGTCAGGATCACTGCAGCATACACGGTTGCACTATTGTTTCAGTATGAGCTTTTCCGCACGGTTCAGAAGCCAGACCGCAGGGCCAGCAGGTTTTGGACTTGCGGGACGCACATGGGCCACGTGGCCCTGTCCAAACCGGACAGAAGTTCTCTCTCCATGGGGGGTTGAGTGATGGATGAGGCAGCAGTCTGTGTAGACAGAGTTGCACACAGGGTTGTTTTTGGAGGTGGAGGGGAGCTGCCAGAGTAGACCTGCTTTAGAGGTCTCCTGATCCCAGAGCAAGCCCATCACACTGGGCAGGACTGAGAGCCAATCAGATGCTAGGAGGTGGGGCCTGATGAATGGGCTGTCAGGCTGGTCTTGTCTGGCCAGGTCCCTCACAGATGGGAGGGGCCCTAAGCCAGGATGAAGCTGTGAGGCTGAAGAGTACGGGATGTTCCTGGGAAGAGTAGGGGATGTTCCTGGGAAGAGTAGGGAATGTTCCTGGGAAGAGTACGGGATGTTCCTGGGAAGAGTACGGGATGTTCCTGGGAAGAATACGGGTTGTTCCTGGGAAGAGTAGGGGATGTTCCTGGGAAGAGTACGGGTTGTTCCTGGGAAGAGTAGGGAATGTTCCTGGGAAGAGTAGGGAATGTTCCTGGGAAGAGTAGGGGATGTTCCTGGGAAGAGTAGGGGATGTTCCTGGGAAGAGTAGGGGCTGTTCCTGAGAAGAGTAGGGGATGTTCCTGGGAAGAGTAGGGAATGTTCCTGGGATATTCTCCATATATTGTGCTGTGTATTATCTGGTCTCTGTGCTTGTGTAAAAGTGTGCTGCAGTGTTGGGTGCTAACGCAGGCATCCCTGTGTACAGTGCTCTTGCAGGCGTCTAGAGATGTGTTCATTATTTAAGCCTCTATGTGCAGCTCTGCCTGGGCGCTGGAGTACTGCAGACCAGGGGCAGCCAACACCACACAAGCTTTATCTGCCCTTTATCTGCCCTTTATCTGCAAATGACCCTTTTCTTCATGTTGTGTGTACTCTCAGGTTGTGTTTGTGTAATGTTGAGGTTGTGTTTGTGTAATGTTGAGGTTGTGCTTGTGTAATGTTGAGGTTGTGCTTGTGTAACGTTGAGGTTGTGCTTGTGTAACGTTGAGGTTGTGCTTGTGTAATGTTGAGGTTGTGCTTGTGTAATGTTCAGATCCGGTTGTGTTGTATGTGTCTAAAAATATATTTAGAAAATCTCATAATTTTCAGAAAGGAAAGAGCCATCTGACTTTGACCCCTCCTTCTCCACCTCCTCTTCCTCCTCTTCCTCTTTCACAGGGCTACAGCATAGTTTCTGTCCTGACATCAGAGATCGTTCCCATCATGGAGCTGCTGTCCTCCATGAAGAGCCACAGTGTCCCGGAAGACATCGATGTGAGGCGCTATATTAGCTTATTCCAGAGAGTTCCAGCTGAGGCGCTATATTAGCGTATTCCAGAGAGTTATAGCTGTGATGTGCTATATTAGCTTATTCCAGAGAGCTATAGCTGTGAGGCGCTATATTAGCTTATTCCAGAGAGTTATAGCTGTGAGGTGCTATATTCGCTTATTCCAGAGAGTTATAGCTGTGAGGCGCTATATTAGCTTATTCCAGAGAGTTATAGCTGTGAGGTGCTATATTAGCTTATTCCAGAGAGTTATAGCTGTGAGGCGCTATATTACATTGATTTTGTTCTTTAAAACAAAGCAAACATGAATGGCATAAATGCCAGGGCATCACAGGTCTCATAGGTTTCTAATTTTTCCTCTACGTTCTCCCACCTCCTTCTCTGATTGGTCAGATTGAGGAAACCGTGCTGAATGATGATGACATTGGAGACAGCTGCCATGAAGACTTCCTGCACAAGTAAGCATCTCCACGACGACAGAGCCCTCTGGGGAGAGACCTCGCCGTAACCTCAGCCTGGAGACCAGAATTAAATAAATAAAGCTGGTTAAAGCTGCTCTGGTCTCACCTGAGGCTCACCTGAGGATCCAGCTCTTGACAGAGTTCTTGGGCGTGCTTACCCAGCTTCATTAGCCACCACACGCTATACGTCTGCACCTCCGGGGTTTCAGAGCCCTGCACACACACACACACACACACACACACACACACACACACACACGCATATGCACTGTCACACACACGTGCACAAACGCATACATGCATACATACGCAGACACGCACACACACACACGCATATGCACTGTCACATACACGCATGCATGCATACATACACACACACACACACACACACACACACACACACGCATATGCACTGTCACACACACGTGCACACACGCAGACACGCACACACACACGCACACACTTTTTCACACACACACACATGCATGTATACGCACACACACAGACACACACACAGGGTGTATAATCCCCAGCTTTAGCTCTCTCATGGCCTTATCTCCTCTGGCATTCCTGTTTTTCAAACGCTCTGTACAGGTGGAAAATAAAATAATTGCTTTCTTGAACCTAGCTGGCGCAGGACTGAAGCCGTCGTCCCCTGCTGCTCGGAGATTCTGATTCAGGGGAGTGTAGAGCCCAGCAAATGATGAGAGTGTCTGGCTTTAGCGTCCCCTCTGGGGGACAAAGGCCTGTTCTGGGAGGGGTGCTGCTTGCAGGCTGTGGAATATTAGGGACTTTAAGCAGCGACGGCTACGGTGACCGGAAATAAATTTGTGTTTACGCCGTAGAAGTCACTAAGCAACAACTATTCCCAAATCTGACAACTTAGACTTACCTGATGACATGGATAACAATGAATTAACTAACACACTGCATATAAACAAACTGAAAAGTCTAGAGAATCATCAAGGTTGACCAACGCTTGTTGGCACCACCACTCTCGTCTCGAGCTGACATTGGAGTAGATGACAAAAAATAGGAAAATCGATTAAATTATCTGGCGTCTCTGAAATTGTTGAAAGTATGAGTTTCATTATGTTGCGAAACAAGTTTTATTCCAAAACACAATAATAACGGAAAATTCACTCGTCTAATCCACACGTTGTAGTGACCACGTGACACTTGTATTTTTGCCGTTGTAGATCTACAGGCTACGGCGGCAGACAAGAGCGAGTCAAGTGCACACATGCGCAAAGAGCACAAATTTATTTCGGGTCACTGTGGCCATCGCTGCTTAAAGTCCCTAAATAGGGAAGCTGGAGCCCCACGTGCTCTTCTTCTCGGACGGGAACGGGGACGGGGTCTGGCCAGCCTCCTGTCCTTGGGATTGGCTGTTTCAGATACTTTCTATTTCTGGGCACAGTCATTATTGAAATGCACATTTAAAAATTTCATGGATATATGAGTTGTGTTTTTATTGAATATATCCATGTTACCAATGTGAGCATTTTGGTCTCCAAAAAAACAATACCAAACCCTCCTATAGGGGGCAGTATTGCTTTCAGGATTTCAAAGAGTAATTCCAATCTCAGTTTAATAAAAAAGGCTTAATATTATGGTATTTATTTGTTTTTTAGATATAATACAATATTTAAGAATATACAAAATACATTTTAAGACTGTAAATTATTATATTATTATTGTATGTTTCAAATAAGAGTGAATTCTGGTTCTGTTATATGGCTGTTGAGCATGTTTATAGTATGGTATGAGCTTTTCCATCGTCACTCTGAGCCTCTCCTCCCTCCCTTTTTCTCTCCCTTGTTCTCTCCCTCTTTATCTCACTCTGCTCTTCTCCCTCCCCCCAGGGCTATCAGCTCCCACCTCCAAACTTGTGGCTGTTCTATGGTGGTGGGAAGCAACCCAGACAAAGTCAACAAGGTACTAACATCCTACACACCCACGCATGCATGCACACACAAACATGCATGCACACACACCCACGCATGCATGCACAAATACCCACGCATGCATGCACACATACCCACGCATGCATGCACACACACCCACGCATGCATGCACACACACGAACATGCACGCACGAATGCACACACACCCACGCACACATGCACACACACTAACACGCACACATCCAACACCACAGCTAATGTCACTCAATAGTCTTTAACTCAGACTCACAAGTATTTGTTTTTATTTATTAATTATTTTGAAAATTGAAAGGTCATTGAATCAAGGCCATCGCTGCCATGTTGATTCTGGGGTAAAATAAATCTTTCTGGAGTAAAGTTGCTTGTCGGTTCTTGTATATGGAAGGAATGAAGACGTTTTTACTGGTTTTGATGGCATGGTTCCACAAAGCAGTAGAACTGTTGCTCCTGAGGGCTTTAATTTTGGGGTGACTCGGGGCACCTGAGGGGTTTCATTTTGGGGTGTATCCCTCCTGTAGATTGTTCGGACCCTGTGCCTTTTTCTCACTCCTGCCGAGCGCAAATGTTCCCGCCTCTGCAGAGCCGAGTCGTCTTTCCGCTACGACACTGGCCTCTTCGTCCAAGGCCTGCTAAAGGTACGTTTCTCTTTATTAGAACGTGCTAACACTACACACGCATGCCTGTTTATTAGAACATGCTAACGCTACACATATCTGTTTATTAGAACGTGCTAACGCTACACATATCTGTTTATTAGAACGTGCTAACGCTACACATATATGTTTATTAGAATGCGCTAATGCTACACATATCTGTTTATTAGAACATGCTAACGCTACACATATCTGTTTATTAGAACATGCTAACGCTACACATATCTGTTGATTAGAATGCGCTAATGCTACACATATCTGTTTATTAGAACGTGCTAACACCACATATCTGTTTATTAGAACGTGCTAACGCTACACATATCTGTTTATTAGAACATGCTAACGCTACACATATCTGTTTTTTAGAAAGTGCTAACGCTACACATATCTGTTTATTCGAACGTGCTAACGCTACACATATCTGTTTATTAGAACGTGCTAACGCTACACATATCTGTTTATTAGAACACGCTAACGGATCAGAACAGTGAAAGTGTTTGTTTGTGTGTCCCTCCCAGGACACAACAGGTAGCTTTGTGCTGCCCTTCCGGCAGGTTCTATACTCTCCCTTCCCCACCACGCACATTGACGTGGACGTGAACACGGTGAAGCAGATGCCGCCTTGTCATGAGCACACCTATAACCAGCGGCGATACATGCGCTCTGAGCTCAGCGCACTATGGAAGGCTGCCAGCGAGGAAGACATCGGCCCCGATACCATCATCCACGCGGACGAGAGCTTCACCCCCGACCTGTACGCGCCCCGCCCGTCCTCTAACCTGGACGGGTTCTCCTCTTCCTGTTGTGTGTTTGATTGGCTGAATGGCCTGCTTTTGTGTGTTTGATTGGCTGAATGGCCTGCTCTTGCGTGTATGATTGGTTGAATGGCCTGTTCTTGTATGTTTGATTGGCTGAATGGTCTGCTCTTGTGTGTTTGATTGGCTGAATGGCCTGCTCTTGCGTATTTGATTGGATGAATGCCCTGCTCTTGTGTGTGATTGGCTGAATGGCTTGCTCTTGTGTGTTTGATTGGCTGAATGGCCTGCTTTTGTGTGTTTGATTTGTTGCTCGCATTCTTAAACATTGATATGTACTTACACTGAGAGAAAAACACTTATTTGGTTTACTTTGGGAGTTTTGGAGATTCCCTCAAGACCAGAAGGGTTCTGATCCGCAAACATCAGTCGCCCAGATTATTGTTACATTTGTTAAGTTACCAATTGGAAGGCTATGAAGAGTTTGATGCAAGATTGTGATAAGAAAAGGAACAGTTCTCCAAGGGGCACTGGTGTAATTTAGAGGTTTTGACTTTAAGTTTGATCCCGGCTCATTTGCACTTTGATTTATTTAACACCGCTGCGGGAAGCTCTTGTGAAATAGAGAATTAATGGTCAGGTGAAATTATCAGGAAGTTTGACTGTTGACCTTTGACCTCTGGAATTACAGTAACGTGTTCCAGGATGTCATGCACAGAGACACTCTGGTGAAATCCTTCCTGGATGAGGTAAGAACCTAAATTTTAGGAACTGCTGAATGTTTGATTTTCAAATGAAGTGGAATGTGTTGTGGATACTGGATCCAAACCTGTCTGATTATGCCAATTTGTTGTGCATCTCCGAGTGAAAATATCTCAGAGTTGTTTTCAGAAATTTACCTCTCAAATTTCTCTAAGTGTTTAATCAGAGAGGACACGGCAATAATTATCAGAGAATACTAGACTTTATTTCATTAAACAAACAACAAAAAGTCCAGCGGAGTGCCCCCGCAGAGACTATCAAAAATGCCAGACCTTATCCCATATACCGCGCGATCAAGGTCTTGCAATCTCCCTAGAGACACTCTCAATTATTCTTGGTTTACAGTCCATCTTTATACAGTTTCTTATCAGATTGTACATCTCATTATTTGTCCATCTGACCTATTTGACCAAACAAACACAGGCAATCTCTATCCCGCCTTTCTTCGAGAACTTTCCAATCTTCTCCACGTAACAGGTGTCTTGTCTTCTGAGGTCTCATTGGTTGTTTCCAGACATCAATCTCTGGCTCCGCCCTCTTTTATTAGCGTCATCCCGTGTCGAGAACCTTCCAGAACTTTCCTTCGTAGATTCCGTCACCCATCTCCAGCCCCGCCCTATGGCATCGCCTGTTTTTTAGGCCTGGGAAACCACCTGTTATCAGACGATCCTGGTTTCTTGGCTACTATCCAAGTTCTTTTTCAAATTCCTGGACTGCTGACGGACTCTCCGAAAACACCAGCCTTAAAATCCGCTTTGTTTAGGAACATCTTTTCTTATCAGACTCTGACTGGCCCTCAGCTCCCTCTAGTCAGAGAGACAGAGAAGATGTCTCTCTGCTCTTATAATATTTTACTGTGCTTATGAATGCATTTCTCTGTTCTTAATACATTTATACATTCTGTATATTTCTCTTAATACATTCACAGATACATATTCAAATATTATCAATACATATTATCACAGGTAATATAGTTTAAAGGTAATACATATTCAAATATAGTCAATATATATTATCACAGGTGACCAATAGATTTAATGGAATTCCCAACAATCCCCCCTTTGAGGCTAAATAGCCTCACCATTAGCAATTCCAGTATAAATATACAGTGCTGTAGGGGATCGTTCATATATCCGACCCCCTCGTTACCACGGTGTATGGCAGCAACAAGCGTACTCTGGGTACATATTTGCAGCCACACTAAGCACCTTTCTGTCACTGTCATAAAATAAGGGATGTATTAAAATACATACCTTATCTAAGTTTTACATACAGTTATAGTTGTACTGCAAAGTGTCTCTGCCTACAGGTATACTGCTGTACCCCTGCAGCAACTAAACAAACAAACAAAAAACAAAAAATAATAATAATAATAATAAAAAATAATATAAAAAATGTAAAAATATATAATTAGAAATATAAGAAATTGATTATGTTATGTATACTGCAAAATGAGATCAACTATCTCGCAGCCAGTAGTCCTTGATGCCTGGCCGCCGCTTTTATCTGATCTGGCGCTAGTATACATTTATATGATTATAAGAGTAAATATGCTTAATTTTGTACTGCAGGACTTTCAGCAGGCGGACAGCCGAGGGGTCTGCACGCAGTTTCAAAGGCAGTAGTACCACTCTGCCTTCCGTTTATCTCTGATGCACTGACACTTCCCGGCCGTCCATCCCGCTTCAATCCATGCAGCAGTGAAAAAAAAAAAATAATAATAATAATAATAATACATGAGTAAAGAATGTAAAAATTGATTATATATGGGGCCCATGGACACATTTATACAATGTTTCAATTATTAGACCCAGTGTTGCCTGCGTTTTCCAAATTCTGCAGTGCCGCAGGGGAGCGTAGAGATATGCCACCAATCGCGGCACACAGCCACTCCCCCCCCCACACTTAGTTTAATCCTACCGTATCCTCGGTCATATCTGGAGCAGGTGTCAAGAGGCACGCATACTAAGTAGATCACTTAGATCTTTTCTAAATATAAATAAATATAGCTCTCTATCGCCCGTTCCAGAGGTGACTAAGGGCCCTGAGACGCACAACCAAAAAACCTCCCACTCTTGTCTAGGGAGGAGAAAAAGGTTGCACTCCTCTTACAACTCTGAATTCTTCCTATTACTCAGAGTAATCCTTTATCTGAAGAATGTTTCTCAGGACATGTTTCTCTGTGGCCTTGTTTTTCAGAATACAGGCTTAAGGTCACTCATTTGAAATTTAACTACCACAGACAAGTTTATACACTCTATTACAATATACTTTTTATAGAATTAAATGTTAAATTCCCACAATTCCCTCCTTTGATCCCTCCTTGGGATCAACACTATACAGCGGTATTTCAAGCTTGTATGGGTGATATCTTCACTCCATACCTGAAGCAGGTACACATTGCAAACCCAGTTTTCTTAATTTTATTTACTCTAACTATCAGGGTTATAATACTGGCACAGCGGTAAGCAATGATGTCAGAGCTCTTACTTAATCACCAGGAAAACCTCCAATAGGCAAAACCACAGAACTCTAGACTGAGTCTGCTGCTGGTGAGGACATGTCTCTGTCCGATATCCATCTTAAGCGATACTCCTTCATTTTTAATACATTTTACTTTTTACACTTCTATCAAGAGGAAAGAAAATCCTAGCATTTTGGCAACAGTGCATTGGCAGCTTTTTCGAAACATTTTATCACAATATAGTTACATAGGGGTGTCTCCTCGGGCAGTTGGGGGTGTAGGGAGGTTCTGGTATCTCCCACACGGTTGGCATAGGCATAGTGTGCTCGTCACATGGTTCAATCAGTAATGGTAGTACAAAACATTTACTCGACTAACATACGATACTTTTACCACAAAATTATGTTGGCTTCTTCTTCTTTGGTCCAAGTAGCCTCAACGTCGGACCAATGGACAGAGGAGAGGTTACTAGCACATCACTCAGCCACGGTCTTTCTTTGGCAGATTATGTAATGCATCTCTGTGTGTGTATTCTCTCTATCTGCCATTGATGAGGGAGCACATAGCTCCTGGTTGTGTAATTCTTTCTTCGTGTGTGTGTATATTCAGTGTTAGTGTTACTTTAATATACACCCAATGCCCTGTTGGAAAATAATCTTGCACATTCTGGTTAAGTGTTACACATAGTTCGCTAGTTCCCTCTTGAGCTGTTCAAGCGGGGGTCCATTGTACGGACCTCATACAAACGGCATGGGCCCTCCTATGGCCGATTGTGCCCTATTGGGGAAAAACTGATACTTTCCAAATTATTATACATCACCACTTCCCCACAATCATACACTTCCCCCTTTGCACAATGGTACTGCCCATGCGCATCCTTAATCACACTTTGCTCTGTGTGTGTTATCTGTTTATTAGTTGCTCGAGGTTGTGTGCTTCTGTCTTCTTGGGCCCAATATCTGTAGAGAAACCTGACAATTTCAGTTAGTCACACAGTACTTTGTCATCTCATCTCCAATCCCCTGTAATTCTTCACAGCAGTGATAATTCGTCCCTGGAATTATCATTGGAGTTCCTGTCATAAATTCAAAAAAGGGGAGAAATTAGCAATATTTAGTGGGGCCTAGTTCAGCTCTCATTGTCAGTAGAGCTGCTTGAGAGCCGCCACCCAGTTCCTGCTGGAAACAGAGAAGAACTCTTTATTAGTCTTTTCCCTTCACTTAGGGTACATTTTCACATACGGGGCATCGTAGGATTTATTTGTCTGTTCAGTTTATTTATTTATCTTTGTTTTGGTTGTGCATCTAAACTGACAACCCCTTAGGAGAGATCGCATTGCCGGGTTTCACTTTGATGGTTTTTAGACAAAATCAAACAATTAAACACAAAACAAAACCACACAACTTAGGATGTAAATTAAACTAATTATTTATCTGCAACCGAACAAAAAACACAAACATTGGGAAGGTGGCCTTGCCCTCCACTTCCCCCAGCTTAAACTGTAAAGTTTCCACTTCTCATCTTCGCTTAAACATTGTTTCAATACTCCGCTGTTGCTCAATTATTTTCACTTGGTCCTTTATAGCCACTTAATTATGGTTATGCACAGCTTGATACAGATGCAGGCGCGGGTGTTTGAACATTTTTAGCCTGTCAAAACAGAGCTCTTCGGCTCTTTTGACCATTAATAATAAAACCCAGAAAATTCGAAAGCAAACACAACCCACAGCAAGAAGGAAAACAATATCCATTTTGAATGCTTCCACCTTATCCATAGCTGAACAACTCTCTCCCACTTTTTCTTTGATCAGATCCTCATAACCAATCTTACATAGGACATCTGCTTCTATACATAATAGAGATAAGGCATTCAGCCTGCCTTGTTGCATAGTTGTTCTGAGGGGATTTCCTAAACAAAACACTTTGATCCTAGTGTTTAACAAATAAACTGAAATAAATTTCATGATGTTCTATCAAAAAAGGCTGGAATAAACAAAACTAAATAGTACTGAAAATTAATTTATTCGTAAACTAAATGAATTAAAAATATCTCCAAGAATAGTATTAACCGTATTCAAGATATATAAAATGTACTTACATTTTAATCGATTAAACAGCCAGAGCTGAGTGTGCTATTGGACTAGTCATTATGCAACTCAAAGCAAGAATGAGGTAATGAATGCACATGCAATTAACACCGGTGGCAGTTGGCAACTCTAGTATAGCCACATATTGGTTATATTTGTGTAGCCTATATAAAACATGGTTATAGCATGGCCTCCTTAAAATAGCATACATTTATTGTGCTATTTCGATACAAAAGAAAACAAAAATGTGTTTTATTTAATCAATATCATTATTACAGATTTGAAATGGTTTAATAACGGGCAGACTTTCATTAACTAGGGGTAGTCTGTGGTCAGTACAGTTCGCTACAGTTCCTGACCGCTGATGCGCACTCAAGCATATGAACGAATCATTGAGTGATGATCCGGTACACTCAATTCATTTTAAAGATTCGTTCAAAAAGATTCGTTCGTTCACGTACTGCACATCACTAAGACACGCTCGCGCATGCCCACTACACTGGTTAAAGAATGAGTTGAATCGTTCCTGACAGTGTTGTTGTTATACAATATATACACATACTCGGTTAAATCACACTAAAACACTTTCTATGTCTTGGCTGCTGGAAACTACAACTAAAGTTCCCTCATGGGAAAATAAGTTATTCTATCCTGTTCTATTCCATTCTCTTCTCTGGCCACCAAACAAGTCCCCTTTCCCTGAAAGACTGAAAAGTTAAATTCAAAGCGGGCAACGCAGACCCTCTCTCTGCATGAAATCTACTCGTACATGCAGAGAATGGCACTCAAAACGAATTGTAACATTTTGCTTAAACACTACTATCTACTTTCACTTCTGAGGTAATAATTACATTCCAGGTAGCAAGGAAACATCGAATCAACCTCGCCAGCATGTCATTGGCAACAGTATCGGTCAGCAACCAACTTTCCATGATTGAGCACCCACTGATGTATCAGTGTAATAATAACACTGAAGTCATACTGATGAATAACATTGATTTTTACTTTGATAAATCAAATTCAGATGCGCTTTCTTTTTTGTAAACCATGAGTTAGGCTTTCCATTCACTTTTAAAATCACATTCTTCTGGATTAAACAATTTGCAAGCATTTTCTTCTAAACTACTCAGCTGATTTAACATAAACACAACACAGCTCATACACAAATCCATGCAGCGCATTTTCTCATACTTGTGTCGACACACATTCATTCTCTGGCCAGCACTCACACAACCCACACTTTTTCTCAGACAAAAATGGTTTGTCTGGCTCGGGGAACCATCCCAATTGGTTCCACTCGGCTAAATATTTAGTCCATTTATCACGACGTTTTTTCAATTCCTGGGCACATAATTTTGTGCTCAGATTGTCCCATAGTTTACGCAATACTTCTACTGTAGTAGGCATTTTATTTATTCCGTAAAACGTTATTTATTACTTAGATATTGTCTCGTTTTAATTTCTACTTTTTACTTGATATGTTTGATTAGGACCCACAATTTAACAGTTCTAATTAAATTAACACAACCTTATTTCCCTTAATTATTCACCAAATGTCAGTTATATTGCAGTCATTGGCTGTGATCAGCTGCATTCAGTTACTCATTTTAATTTTCTCAATGCACGTCTGCATTATCAGAAAATATTTTCACTGAATCAGTATCACAAAGGCTTACAATGACACCCACAATTTTGTTTATCCCCTTTTATCATTTTAATACAGCAGATATACAACAGATAAAATAAAAAATAAAAAACTCAAAGACCTGTTTATGAATCAAAACTGTATTCCATGAATCAAGTGCTTTTGTATGTTTTCACTCGTGGCTTTAGGGCCATTTTATCTCACCCGTTTAATGTCGACTATGTGGTTCGACGGACCTTACATTGATATCACTAGATCAATGTATCACCACAGTATTTTGCGTAAAATAAAATGTTAATTTCCCATTAATTCTTATTTTATTTTCGTTTTATTCCAATCAATTTATTCTCTAAATTATTTCACCACTTGCATTTATTTAAAGGCAGTATTCTATATTCCCTTTTTAAACATTAAACAAAAAGTTCGGAAACCCGTGCCTGGCAGACCACCCCTCCGCCGCAACAACGGCTCCCGGTAACAAACCCCACACTGCCGGAAAGCACGTCCACCCCCCCCCTGCAAATAGCACTCCCACCTGTAAGGAACACACACTCGCGGGACAAGCAGCACAGCCAAGAGCGCGGGCCATGCCTACGCAAAACCCGACAAATCCTCTCCTCCCATAAACGCATTCCCCCCACAAAATGGAGCACCACCCACAAGGGAAACAAACAGGACCCCAACGGTACAAAATTCACCGCAAGAAGCACTGCCACAACAGAGAAACAATATATCAAACACAAACCCCCCCTTCCTTATCTTATGTTGTCCTTCAACTTGTTTTCCAAATTATCCGAGTTCTTCTTCAACACACTTTAAATGCTCAAAACACTTTTCGCGCTCAGACAGCACATGCCCGTTCAGAAAACAGACACATTTTCATATTATCACTTTAATTCTTATTACCTTATTTATTTATTTTTTATTACTTTCTGTTATTTCAAATCTCTGAACAAACCTTCCTTGTAATATCACTTTAATTTTTTTTTCTTTCTTTCTGCGTGCTACTCATGCTGTGTATTTTCTCAAATACAAGTTCTAATTTTTTCCGGTTTATTAGCTTATAATTTTTTTTTTTTTTTTTTTTTTTTTACCTTGTTTCCCCAATTTTATCCACAGAACAGATTAAGTTATTAATTTGTTCTACTATTTTCGTTGTCTTTATTAATTTTTATAACTGTTTCTTAGTTCACATTTTTTGCATACACCGTCCGTGTAGCATTTGCCGTTAATTTTTCTTCATGTCACTCACTTTGCATATTTTCAAGTACAAGTTCTGTTTTTTCACTATTTTTTTTTTTTCACTCGATCATATATTTAATTTGTTCTCTGGATGTACAACCATCTTCTCCGTTAATACACCTATCAGTTATGCCACCTCCTTCATGTGACTTTTTTTGTAATATACTATACACTTTATTTACATCAATACATCAAAAAAGAAGAAAGAAAGAGAAGAAGAAAGAGAGAAAAAAAAAAAAAAAAAATAATAATAATAGTAATAATAATAATAACACCGCGCTAGACATACCACTATTTCTTTATATTATTCACATTACCCATCACTGGTTTATTTACCCCACCAATTTATAAATATCAACCGTATGTCTTTGCACTGAAACAAGTTTGGAACTCCAACCGCCCCAAACTTACAAGTTTAACTCCGACCGTTAAAACTTTCAAGGTTAACTCCAACCGTTAACACTTTCAAGGTTAACTCCAACCGTTAACACTTTCAAGACGTTTAACTATTCTATCCGGGGTACCCCTTTCTCCGCACGTCTTTCCACGGAAACAAGTTTTTAACTCCAACCGTTAAAACTTTCAAGGCGTTTAACTATTCTATCCTCCGCACGCCTTTCCACGGAAACAAGTTTTTAACTCCAACCGTTAAAACTTTCAAGGCGTTTAACTATTCTATCCTCCGCACGCCTTTCCACGGAAACAAGTTTTTAACTCCAACCGTTAAAACTTTCAAGGCGTTTAACTATTCTATCCTCCGCACGCCTTTCCACGGAAACAAGTTTTTGACTCCAACCGCCAAAACTTACAAGTTTAACTCCAACCGTTAACACTTTCAAGGCGTTTAACTATTCTATCCTCCGCACGCCTTTCCACGGAAACAAGTTTTTGACTCCAACCGCCAAAACTTACAAGTTTAACTCCAACCGTTAAAACTTACTTACACCTATATCGCTTGCGCATTGATTCTCCAAAATTACTGCCGTCCTCTTTTATACAATTTAATTAATCTCTATTTTACTTTTACACAGGTTTTTTAATAGGCAAGGTTCTAGGTCACTGGGTTTACAGAATAAGGAGAGAAAAAAAAAAAATAATAATAATAATAATAATAAAAAAGGGACCTTTCTTCCACATTATATCTATACATATATTCACCAAGGTCTTCTCAAGCGATCTAAAATTAACTTCGCTTACCTTGGTTTCTTTTAATCAGCCGGCTGGAAAAAAAAGGTCTCTCTCTCCGTCTCCCGCTCACACCGCAACCGGTCTGAACCTGGACCTATTCTGCACGACTACGCCAATTTGTTGTGGATACTGGATCCAAACCTGTCTGATTATGCCAATTTGTTGTGCATCTCCGAGTGAAAATATCTCAGAGTTGTTTTCAGAAATTTACCTCTCAAATTTCTCTAAGTGTTTAATCAGAGAGGACACGGCAATAATTATCAGAGAATACTAGACTTTATTTCATTAAACAAACAACAAAAAGTCCAGCGGAGTGCCCCCGCAGAGACTATCAAAAATGCCAGACCTTATCCCATATACCGCGCGATCAAGGTCTTGCAATCTCCCTAGAGACACTCTCAATTATTCTTGGTTTACAGTCCATCTTTATACAGTTTCTTATCAGATTGTACATCTCATTATTTGTCCATCTGACCTATTTGACCAAACAAACACAGGCAATCTCTATCCCGCCTTTCTTCGAGAACTTTCCAATCTTCTCCACGTAACAGGTGTCTTGTCTTCTGAGGTCTCATTGGTTGTTTCCAGACATCAATCTCTGGCTCCGCCCTCTTTTATTAGCGTCATCCCGTGTCGAGAACCTTCCAGAACTTTCCTTCGTAGATTCCGTCACCCATCTCCAGCCCCGCCCTATGGCATCGCCTGTTTTTTAGGCCTGGGAAACCACCTGTTATCAGACGATCCTGGTTTCTTGGCTACTATCCAAGTTCTTTTTCAAATTCCTGGACTGCTGACGGACTCTCCGAAAACACCAGCCTTAAAATCCGCTTTGTTTAGGAACATCTTTTCTTATCAGACTCTGACTGGCCCTCAGCTCCCTCTAGTCAGAGAGACAGAGAAGATGTCTCTCTGCTCTTATAATATTTTACTGTGCTTATGAATGCATTTCTCTGTTCTTAATACATTTATACATTCTGTATATTTCTCTTAATACATTCACAGATACATATTCAAATATTATCAATACATATTATCACAGGTAATATAGTTTAAAGGTAATACATATTCAAATATAGTCAATATATATTATCACAGGTGACCAATAGATTTAATGGAATTCCCAACAAATGCAAGTCCCAAATTGCCTGCCCCTGCACCCCCCTCCCTGCGCCTCCTTCCCATGCACCCCCTCCCCACGTGCCTCCTCCCCCCACGCCTCCCCAGGTGTTTCTGTTGAAGCCAGGCCTGGGCCTCCGCAGTACCTTCCTGGCGCAGTTCCTGCTGCTTCTCCACCGGAGGGCGCTCACGCTGCTCAAATACATTGAAGATGAGACGTGAGTGGACAAGCTGCTATGCGCCCCCCCCCTCTCACTGAAGCATGAATGGCGCCTCACAACACAAACCTACTGCCCCCGAAACATCACAAGTGTATCTCTGATTTCCATAATCAGAGTATCCGCAACCGTTAAAACAGCCGGATTCAAAGCAAACAGCACTTCAGAGTGTTAGTCAGTGGTGAAGAATTCCCTAATTCTCCCATTTACTCTAGAAAGTGGCCACTGGCTAACACCATGAAGAATTCCCCAATTTTTCCATTTACTCTAGGGAGTAGCCCTTGGCTAACACAATGAAGAATTCCCAAATTCTCCCATTTCTCTAGGGAGTAGCCCTTGGCTAACACAATGAAGAATTCCTATTCTCCCATTTACTCTAGAGAGTAGCCCCTGGCTAACACAATCTTCTCATATTCAGACATATAGATGAGATGGTTGTATGTGCAGTGCATTGTGGGATATCAGTGTTCCTCCACAGTCTGGTAGCCTTTCATTCCCCCAAAAGTGCTGATCTGCCCTCTGAACCCCGACAGTGATGTGACACCGCCCTTTCTCTTGCTTATACGTCACCCCTTCCCAAATGTATATTTCACGTTATTAATTCACACTGCTGCGTATTGACTGAAATGTTTTATGTTATGTATCTTGTTTGAAGGTTAAAACAGCAGTGCTCTGAGCAGGATTTGACCCCTGATTGTCCCGTAACCTCGGTTCCATAATGCGCCCCCTGCAGGCAGAAGGGGAAGAAGCCGTTCCGCTCGCTGCGCAGTCTGAAGACGGATCTGGACCTGACGGTTGAGGGCGATCTGAACATCGTCATGGCACTGGCGGAGAAGCTGAAGGCCGGCCTGCACTCCTTCGTCTTCGGGAAGTCCTTCTACACCAGCGTGCAGGAGCGTGACGTTCTCATGAGCTTCTGACCTCACCTGTCCATCACCAAAACCCCGCCCAACTATCCCGTCCCACTCACATATCCCTCACCCCATCATTCATACAGTGCAGCCAATCCAGGCCTGCTGATCAATAAGCCACGCCCGCCCTGCACATCCACATCTTCATTAGGCCACGCCCACCCTACACATCCACATCCTCCTTAGGCCACGCCCACCCTACACATCCACATCCTCCTTAGGCCACGCCCACCCTACACATCCACATCCTCCTTAGGCCATGCCCACCCTACATATCCACATCCTCCTTAGGCCACGCCCACCCTACACATCCACATCCTCCTTAGGCCACGCCCACCCTACACATCCACATCCTCCTTAGGCCACGCCCACCCTACACATCCACATCCTCCTTAGGCCACGCCCACCCTACACATCCACATCCTCCTTAGGCCATGCCCACCCTACACATCCACAGCCTTCTTAGCCCACGCCCACTCTACACATCCACATCCTCCTTAGGCCACGCCCACCCTACACATCCACATCCTCCTTAGGCCACGCCCCCCCTACAAATTCACATCCTCCTTAGGCCACGCCCACCCTACACATCCAAAGCCTCCTTAGGCCACGCCCACCCTACAAATTCACATCCTCCTTAGGCCACGCCCACTCTACACATCCAAAGCCTCCTTAGATAGTCAGTGTGCCTCGTTATCGTTATTGTGAGGTTTTTGCTCTGTAAGCATTCGCTGGCAGGGATACTCACTCAGGCCAAATCGATCGCCCCCCTCGGCGGGTCTGCACCGGACACGGTCATGCGCTCCACATCCCTCACTGCTTGTTAGTGGGATTTGCCTTCTCGCTAATTATGTATTACTTTACCATGTAGGTTGGCTGGCTCTGTAGGTATCTGACTGCCCGGCGCACTCCGTAGCGCAATCGATCGTGAGTCCAGCTGTGACTAATGGCAGTGTTCGCGCCGTGTTTGTGTTTTGAGGAGGCAGTGTCACTGCTGTTTCACCAAAGCGGCCGTGCACTTTCTGCGCATTGCTGTGCCATTCGTACATCGGGGGGTTAGCAGACAAACAACGTGTCAATTAGTCTTTCTTTCTGGTGTGCTGTTCAGTTTCCCACACACATCCCAGCGACGGTGACTGACTTGTCACATGACTAACCTCTATGGTGACTGACCTCTCTGGATGCGTTTTCTGTCATTTGTGGCTTGTTTTTCTCTTGAGAGCAACTTCCTCATGCTGCTAAACTGATTTTTTTTCTTCTTTCAAAGACTCACTCAGCAAAGGTAGATGTGTGTAAAATTAGGTATTAATGGGGCTGTCATTGGCTGTGATTGTCTTGTAGCTTCAGTTTAAAAGCATGTAAAACACAGATAATTGAATCTAAGATTTCTACCAAATCTATCTAATAATAGATTTTTTCTTTAGTTCTGCAATAAGCTGGAATTTGCTGTTAATTAAGATTTAACTTTATTTTTGTTCTTTAATAACCCTGAAGAAGCCTGGCAGAGACATATTAAAATTGTTTTGCTTCTTGGGACGTATCCAGTTATTCTCTCAGATGTGCAGTTGTGCTTAATTAATCTTCCCTTTGCAACAGTTGTATGGATATTTGAATGTGTTGTGATATTATTGCTGTATTATTTATATTGTGTGATCATTGGAATATGTGTCAATAAATTTTCTTATTTGAATCCACTTTGTGAAATATGGTTCTCTGACCTTTTCCAGCATTGTATTTTCAATCACTAACACTGTACACTAACACTGCATTTATAACACTGCAGAGCTAACACTGCACACTGACACTGCAGAGATAACACTGTAGAGATAACACTGTACACTACCACTGCAGAGCTAACACTGTACACTAACACTGCAGAGCTAACACTGTACATTAACACTGCAGAGCCAACACTGTACACTAACACTGCAGAGCTAACACTGTACACTAACACTGCAGAGCTAACACTGTACACTAACACTGCAGAGCTAACACTGTAAATTAACACTGCAGAGCCAACACTGTACACTAACACTGCAGAGCTAACACCGTACACTAACACGGTACACTAACACTGTAGAGATAACACTACACTAACACTGCAGAGCTAACACTGTACACTAACACTGCAGAGCCAACACTGTACACTAACACTGCAGAGCTAACACTGTACACTACCACTGCAGAGCTAACACTGTACACTGACACTGCAGATCTAACACTGCACACTACCACTGCAGAGCTAACACTGTACACTACCACTGCAGAGCTAACACTGTACACTAACACTGCAGAGCTAACTGCACACTGACACTGCAGAGCTAACACTGTACACTACCACTGCAGAGATAACACTGCACACTAACACTGCAGAGCTAACACTGTACACTAACACTGCAGAGCTAACACTGCACACTAGCACTGCAGAGCTAACACTGCACACTAGCACTGCAGAGCCAACACGGTACACTAACACTGCAGAGCTAACTGCACACTGACACTGCAGAGATAACACTGCACACTAGCACTGCAGAGCCAACACTGTACACTAACACTGCAGAGCTAACACTGTACACTAACACTGCAGAGCTAACACTGTACACTAACACTGCAGAGCCAACACTGTACACTAACACTGCAGAGCTAACACTGTACACTAACACTGCAGAGCCAACACTGTACACTAACACTGCAGAGATAACACTGCACACTAACACTGCAGAGCTAACACTGCACACTAGCACTGCAGAGCCAACACTGTACACTAACACTGCAGAGCTAACTGCACACTGACACTGCAGAGCTAACACTGTACACTAACACTGCAGAGATAACACTGCACACTAGCACTGCAGAGCTAACACTATACACAAACACTGCAGAGATAACACTGCAGAGCTAACACTGCACACTAGCACTGCAGAGCCAACACGGTACACTAACACTGCAGAGCTAACTGCACACTGACACTGCAGAGATAACACTGCACACTAGCACTGCAGAGCCAACACTGTACACTAACACTGCAGAGCTAACACTGTACACTAACACTGCAGAGCTAACACTGTACACTAACACTGCAGAGCCAACACTGTACACTAACACTGCAGAGCTAACACTGTACACTAACACTGCAGAGCCAACACTGTACACTAACACTGCAGAGATAACACTGCACACTAACACTGCAGAGCTAACACTGCACACTAGCACTGCAGAGCCAACACTGTACACTAACACTGCAGAGATAACACTGCACACTAGCACTGCAGAGCTAACACTATACACAAACACTGCAGAGATAACACTGCAGAGCTAACACTGCACACTAGCACTGCAGAGCCAACACGGTACACTAACACTGCAGAGCTAACTGCACACTGACACTGCAGAGATAACACTGCACACTAGCACTGCAGAGCCAACACTGTACACTAACACTGCAGAGCTAACACTGTACACTAACACTGCAGAGCTAACACTGTACACTAACACTGCAGAGCCAACACTGTACACTAACACTGCAGAGCTAACACTGTACACTAACACTGCAGAGCCAACACTGTACACTAACACTGCAGAGATAACACTGCACACTAACACTGCAGAGCTAACACTGCACACTAGCACTGCAGAGCCAACACTGTACACTAACACTGCAGAGCTAACTGCACACTGACACTGCAGAGCTAACACTGTACACTAACACTGCAGAGCTAACACTGCACACTAGCACTGCAGAGCTAACACTATACACAAACACTGCAGAGATAACACTGCAGAGCTAACACTGCACACTAGCACTGCAGAGCCAACACGGTACACTAACACGGTACACTAACACTGCAGAGCTAACACTGTAGAGATAACACTGCACACTACCACTGCAGAGCTAACACTACACTAACACTGCAGAGCTAACACTGTACACTAACACTGCAGAGTGAACACTACACTAACACTGCAGAGTGGACACTGTACACTAACACTGCATTTCTAACACTGTACACTAACACTGCAGAGCCAACACTGTACACTAACACTGCAGAGTGGACACTGTACACTAACACTGCATTTCTAACACTGTACACTAACACTGCAGAGCTAACACTGTACACTAACACTGCAGAGATAACACTGCACACTAACACTGCAGAGCTAACACTGCACACTGACACTGCAGAGATAACACTGCACACTAACACTGCAGAGCTAACACTGCACACTAGCACTGCAGAGCCAACACTGTACACTAACACTGCAGAGCTAACTGCACACTGACACTGCAGAGCTAACACTGTACACTAACACTGCAGAGATAACACTGCACACTAACACTGCAGAGCTAACACTGCACACTAGCACTGCAGAGCTAACACTGCACACTAGCACTGCAGAGATAACACTGTACACTAACACTGCATTTCTAACACTGTACACTAACACTGCAGAGCCAACACTACACTACCACTGCAGAGCTAACACTGTACACTAACACTGCAGAGCTAACTGCACACTGACACTGCAGAGATAACACTGCACACTAACACTGCAGAGCTAACACTGTACACTAACACTGCAGAGATAACACTGCACACTAACACTGCAGAGCCAACACTGTACACTAACACTGCAGAGATAACACTGCACACTAACACTGCAGAGCTAACACTGCACACTAGCACTGCAGAGCCAACACTGTACACTAACACTGCAGAGCTAACTGCACACTGACACTGCAGAGCTAACACTGTACACTAACACTGCAGAGATAACACTGCACACTAACACTGCAGAGCCAACACTACACTACCACTGCAGAGCTAACACTGTACACTAACACTGCAGAGCCAACACTACACTACCACTGCAGAGCTAACACTGTACACTAACACTGCATCATTAAACTGGGCTTTGTTTTGGAGCTGAGCTTCATTGTTCACTGTAGGTGTTATTATTCTCAGTGTAAAACATGAGTTAAAGTGTGGGATGTAGCACGGCCCAGGCTTGCAGTAGCCTTGCATCATCCTGTAACTCAGAAAAAGGCTGTTTTTCCTGTTCCTGTGTTTACAGGCTGGTGCGGATCGTGCTAACGGACACGCTGGTGGCTCCACACAAAATATATTCAGTACACAACATGCTTAAGGGTTCCTCAAAGAAATACGCAAAGTTTTCATTAATTTGTGCCAAATACTGTCTTATCCTGTGTCTTGTCTTGTGTATATTTTGTTTGTACCAGCAGGTGGCAGCACAGTCCTCTTGGTCAGCAGGAGCAGTGTGTATGACTGAGACTACTGAAGACTCCTAAATGCACTGTTCAGCGGTAACTATCTTAGAAAGTCCAGCTCAGGCAGAACACTTGTGCCTTGTGATAGCCAGGCCCCGCCCCTCTTGTTACCAGGCCAACAGCGAGTTGAGTGACAAGATGAGATGGTTATTCCCCATTGGGACCTTATTCTCCGGCAGGTTCAAGAGGCCCAGGCCTGCTGGTTCTTCCTGATTACAGAGGCTATGAGGCAGCCATGTGCCCCCTTCCCAATACCGTTTAAATCTTACGGCTCAGCTGAGTGCTGGCTGAATTAGGCCAGGCCCTGCTGTGCCTCTGTCATGGATGCAAACGTGCAACTTTCTGATTACAAGCTGTTCCATAAGACACTGCACCCCTACAGGCACATGAAACCATGTAATTACAAGCTGTTCCTTTACATATAGCACCCTCCCATCCTGCTTCCATAGGTCCAGTCACACAGAGACCCAGTCTACTGTCCCCTCAGCCTGACGCACTGCATCTAGAAGGAAAATAATTATTAGACTCCTGTTCTGATGGCAGCAGTTTCCCTGCTCTATAAACACTGGTCATTATCCTCACCTGTAAACCAGGTCACCAGAATCATTTAGAGAGCAGCCCTGGCCTTCGATGGCTTGGTTTGGGACAGGGACAGATGGCCTGTGATTGGGCGTTATCGCTCGGCTGCAGTGATGCATGGAGAGGCGTGTACACCGGGGGGTGTGTGTGCGTGCTTTTGTCCTGGGAGGGATGGGAAGTTTGAGCACCACCGCTTCCTGCTCCCCTCTCTCTCCACCTGTTTTCTGGGTCAGCTCCGGAGAGCGTTTCATGGGATTTGCTCCGGCTCAAAAACCATGTTCAGCAAAGAAAATAGAATTACACACAGTGCTGAAACAAATCACCTGTGTGAGAAGAGAAAAAGCACAACACGCACACACACACATAC
>CM040400.1:1067467-1097467 GCA_022702515.1 Ilyophis sp. 1 JC-2022 | reverse complement strand
TGAGCATTGTGCCCTCATTACTCACTTTACTCACTCATAGAGTCCCTAACCCAAACCCAGCTGAGCATTGTGCCCTCATTACTCACTTTACTCACTCATAGAGTCCCTAACCCAAACCCAGCTGAGCATTGTGCCCTCATTACTCACTTTACTCACTCATAGAGTCCCTAACCCAAACCCAGCTGAGCATCGAGGCCTCATTACTCACTTTACTCACTCATAGAGTCCCTAACCCAAACCCAGCTGAGCATTGTGCCCTCATTACTCACTTTACTCACTCATAGAGTCCCTAACCCAAACCCAGCTGAGCATTGTGGCCTCATTACTCACTTTACTCCCTCATAGAGTCCCTAACCCAAACCCAGCTGAGCATTGTGCCCTCATTACTCACTTTACTCACTCATAGAGTCCCTAACCCAAACCCAGCTGAGCATTGTGCCCTCATTACTCACTTTACTCACTCATAGAGTCCCTAACCCAAACCCAGCTGAGCATTGTGCCCTCATTACTCACTTTACTCACTCATAGAGTCCCTAACCCAAACCCAGCTGAGCATTGTGCCCTCATTACTCACTTTACTCACTCATAGAGTCCCTAACCCAAACCCAGCTGAGCATTGTGCCCTCATTACTCACTTTACTCACTCATAGAGTCCCTAACCCAAACCCAGCTGAGCATTGTGCCCTCATTACTCACTTTACTCACTCATAGAGTCCCTAACCCAAACCCAGCTGAGCATTGTGCCCTCATTACTCACTTTACTCACTCATAGAGTCCCTAACCCAAACCCAGCTGAGCATTGTGGCCTCATTACTCACTTTACTCACTCATAGAGTCCCTAACCCAAACCCAGCTGAGCATTGTGGCCTCATTACTCACTTTACTCACTCATAGAGTCCCTAACCCAAACCCAGCTGAGCATTGTGCCCTCATTACTCACTTTACTCACTCATAGAGTCCCTAACCCAAACCCAGCTGAGCATTGTGCCCTCATTACTCACTTTACTCACTCATAGAGTCCCTAACCCAAACCCAGCTGAGCATTGTGCCCTCATTACTCACTTTACTCACTCATAGAGTCCCTAACCCAAACCCAGCTGAGCATTGTGGCCTCATTACTCACTTTACTCACTCATAGAGTCCCTAACCCAAACCCAGCTGAGCATTGTGGCCTCATTACTCACTTTACTCACTCATAGAGTCCCTAACCCAAACCCAGCTGAGCATTGTGCCCTCATTACTCACTTTACTCACTCATAGAGTCCCTAACCCAAACCCAGCTGAGCATTGTGCCCTCATTACTCACTTTACTCACTCATGGAGTCCCTAACCCAAACCCAGCTGAGCATTGAGGCCTCATTACTCACTTTACTCACTCATAGAGTCCCTAACCCAAACCCAGCTGAGCATTGTGCCCTCATTACTCACTTTACTCACTCATAGAGTCCCTAACCCAAACCCAGCTGAGCATTGTGGCCTCATTACTCACTTTACTCACTCATAGAGTCCCTAACCCAAACCCAGCTGAGCATTGTGGCCTCATTACTCACTTTACTCACTCATAGAGTCCCTAACCCAAACCCAGCTGAGCATTGTGCCCTCATTACTCACTTTACTCACTCATAGAGTCCCTAACCCAAACCCAGCTGAGCATTGTGCCCTCATTACTCACTTTACTCCCTCATAGAGTCCCTAACCCAAACCCAGCTGAGCATTGTGCCCTCATTACTCACTTTACTCACTCATAGAGTCCCTAACCCAAACCCAGCTGAGCATTGTGCCCTCATTACTCACTTTACTCACTCATAGAGTCCCTAACCCAAACCCAGCTGAGCATTGTGCCCTCATTACTCACTTTACTCACTCATGGAGTCCCTAACCCAAACCCAGCTGAGCATTGTGCCCTCATTACTCACTTTACTCACTCATAGAGTCCCTAACCCAAACCCAGCTGAGCATTGTGGCCTCATTACTCACTTTACTCACTCATGGAGTCCCTAACCCAAACCCAGCTGAGCATTGTGCCCTCATTACTCACTTTACTCACTCATGGAGTCCCTAACCCAAACCCAGCTGAGCATTGTGCCCTCATTACTCACTTTACTCACTCATAGAGTCCCTAACCCAAACCCAGCTGAGCATTGTGGCCTCATTACTCACTTTACTCACTCATAGAGTCCCTAACCCAAACCCAGCTGAGCATTGTGGCCTCATTACTCACTTTACTCACTCATAGAGTCCCTAACCCAAACCCAGCTGAGCATTGTGCCCTCATTACTCACTTTACTCACTCATAGAGTCCCTAACCCAAACCCAGCTGAGCATTGTGCCCTCATTACTCACTTTACTCACTCATAGAGTCCCTAACCCAAACCCAGCTGAGCATTGTGCCCTCATTACTCACTTTACTCACTCATAGAGTCCCTAACCCAAACCCAGCTGAGCATTGTGCCCTCATTACTCACTTTACTCACTCATAGAGTCCCTAACCCAAACCCAGCTGAGCATTGTGGCCTCATTACTCACTTTACTCACTCATAGAGTCCCTAACCCAAACCCAGCTGAGCATTGTGGCCTCATTACTCACTTTACTCACTCATAGAGTCCCTAACCCAAACCCAGCTGAGCATTGTGGCCTCATTACTCACTTTACTCCCTCATAGAGTCCCTAACCCAAACCCAGCTGAGCATTGTGGCCTCATTACTCACTTTACTCACTCATAGAGTCCCTAACCCAAACCCAGCTGAGCATTGTGCCCTCATTACTCACTTTACTCACTCATAGAGTCCCTAACCCAAACCCAGCTGAGCATTGTGCCCTCATTACTCACTTTACTCACTCATAGAGTCCCTAACCCAAACCCAGCTGAGCATTGTGCCCTCATTACTCACTTTACTCACTCATAGAGTCCCTAACCCAAACCCAGCTGAGCATTGTGGCCTCATTACTCACTTTACTCACTCATAGAGTCCCTAACCCAAACCCAGCTGAGCATTGTGGCCTCATTACTCACTTTACTCACTCATAGAGTCCCTAACCCAAACCCAGCTGAGCATTGTGCCCTCATTACTCACTTTACTCACTCATAGAGTCCCTAACCCAAACCCAGCTGAGCATTGTGGCCTCATTACTCACTTTACTCACTCATAGAGTCCCTAACCCAAACCCAGCTGAGCATTGTGCCCTCATTACTCACTTTACTCACTCATAGAGTCCCTAACCCAAACCCAGCTGAGCATTGAGGCCTCATTACTCACTTTACTCACTCATAGAGTCCCTAACCCAAACCCAGCTGAGCATTGAGGCCTCATTACTCACTTTACTCACTCATAGAGTCCCTAACCCAAACCCAGCTGAGCATTGTGGCCTCATTACTCACTTTACTCACTCAGAGTCCCTAACCCAAACCCAGCTGAGCATTGTGGCCTCATTACTCACTTTACTCACTCAGAGTCCCTAACCCAAACCCAGCTGAGCATTGTGGCCTCATTACTCACTTTACTCACTCATAGAGTCCCTAACCCAAACCCAGCTGAGCATTGTGCCCTCATTACTCACTTTACTCACTCAGAGTCCCTAACCCAAACCCAGCTGAGCATTGTGCCCTCATTACTCACTTTACTCACTCATAGAGTCCCTAACCCAAACCCAGCTGAGCATTGTGCCCTCATTACTCACTTTACTCACTCATAGAGTCCCTAACCCAAACCCAGCTGAGCATTGTGCCCTCATTACTCACTTTACTCACTCATAGAGTCCCTAACCCAAACCCAGCTGAGCATTGTGCCCTCATTACTCACTTTACTCACTCATAGAGTCCCTAACCCAAACCCAGCTGAGCATTGTGCCCTCATTACTCACTTTACTCACTCATAGAGTCCCTAACCCAAACCCAGCTGAGCATTGTGGCCTCATTACTCACTTTACTCCCTCATAGAGTCCCTAACCCAAACCCAGCTGAGCATTGTGGCCTCATTACTCACTTTACTCACTCATAGAGTCCCTAACCCAAACCCAGCTGAGCATTGTGCCCTCATTACTCACTTTACTCACTCATAGAGTCCCTAACCCAAACCCAGCTGAGCATTGTGCCCTCATTACTCACTTTACTCACTCATAGAGTCCCTAACCCAAACCCAGCTGAGCATTGTGGCCTCATTACTCACTTTACTCACTCATAGAGTCCCTAACCCAAACCCAGCTGAGCATTGTGCCCTCATTACTCACTTTACTCACTCATAGAGTCCCTAACCCAAACCCAGCTGAGCATTGTGGCCTCATTACTCACTTTACTCACTCATAGAGTCCCTAACCCAAACCCAGCTGAGCATTGTGGCCTCATTACTCACTTTACTCACTCATAGAGTCCCTAACCCAAACCCAGCAGAGCATTGTGCCCTCATTACTCACTTTACTCACTCATAGAGTCCCTAACCCAAACCCAGCTGAGCATTGTGGCCTCATTACTCACTTTACTCACTCATAGAGTCCCTAACCCAAACCCAGCTGAGCATTGTGCCCTCATTACTCACTTTACTCACTCATAGAGTCCCTAACCCAAACCCAGCTGAGCATTGAGGCCTCATTACTCACTTTACTCACTCATAGAGTCCCTAACCCAAACCCAGCTGAGCATTGTGGCCTCATTACTCACTTTACTCACTCATAGAGTCCCTAACCCAAACCCAGCTGAGCATTGTGGCCTCATTACTCACTTTACTCACTCAGAGTCCCTAACCCAAACCCAGCTGAGCATTGTGGCCTCATTACTCACTTTACTCACTCATAGAGTCCCTAACCCAAACCCAGCTGAGCATTGTGGCCTCATTACTCACTTTACTCACTCATGGAGTCCCTAACCCAAACCCAGCTGAGCATTGAGGCCTCATTACTCACTTTACTCACTCATAGAGTCCCTAACCCAAACCCAGCTGAGCATTGAGGCCTCATTACTCACTTTACTCACTCATGGAGTCCCTAACCCAAACCCAGCTGAGCATTGAGGCCTCATTACTCACTTTACTCACTCATAGAGTCCCTAACCCAAACCCAGCTGAGCATTGAGGCCTCATTACTCACTTTACTCACTCATGGAGTCCCTAACCCAAACCCAGCTGAGCATTGAGGCCTCATTACTCACTTTACTCACTCATGGAGTCCCTAACCCAAACCCAGCTGAGCATTGAGGCCTCATTACTCACTTTACTCACTCATAGAGTCCCTAACCCAAACCCAGCTGAGCATTGAGGCCTCATTACTCACTTTACTCACTCATGGAGTCCCTAACCCAAACCCAGCTGAGCATTGTGGCCTCATTACTCACTTTACTCACTCATAGAGTCCCTAACCCAAACCCAGCTGAGCATTGAGGCCTCATTACTCACTTTACTCACTCATAGAGTCCCTAACCCAAACCCAGCTGAGCATTGTGGCCTCATTACTCACTTTACTCACTCATAGAGTCCCTAACCCAAACCCAGCTGAGCATTGTGGCCTCATTACCCACTTTACTCACTCATAGAGTCCCTAACCCAAACCCAGCTGAGCATTGTGGCCTCATTACTCACTTTACTCACTCATAGAGTCCCTAACCCAAACCCAGCTGAGCATTGTGGCCTCATTACTCACTTTACTCACTCATAGAGTCCCTAACCCAAACCCAGCTGAGCATTGTGGCCTCATTACTCACTTTACTCACTCATAGAGTCCCTAACCCAAACCCAGCTGAGCATTGTGGCCTCATTACTCACTTTACTCACTCATAGAGTCCCTAACCCAAACCCAGCTGAGCATTGTGGCCTCATTACTCACTTTACTCACTCATAGAGTCCCTAACCCAAACCCAGCTGAGCATTGTGGCCTCATTACTCACTTTACTCACTCATAGAGTCCCTAACCCAAACCCAGCTGAGCATTGTGGCCTCATTACTCACTTTACTCACTCATAGAGTCCCTAACCCAAACCCAGCTGAGCATTGTGGCCTCATTACTCACTTTACTCACTCATAGAGTCCCTAACCCAAACCCAGCTGAGCATTGTGGCCTCATTACTCACTTTACTCACTCATAGAGTCCCTAACCCAAACCCAGCTGAGCATTGTGGCCTCATTACTCACTTTACTCACTCATAGAGTCCCTAACCCAAACCCAGCTGAGCATTGTGGCCTCATTACTCACTTTACTCACTCATAGAGTCCCTAACCCAAACCCAGCTGAGCATTGTGGCCTCATTACTCACTTTACTCACTCATAGAGTCCCTAACCCAAACCCAGCTGAGCATTGTGGCCTCATTACTCACTTTACTCACTCATAGAGTCCCTAACCCAAACCCAGCTGAGCATTGAGGCCTCATTACTCACTTTACTCACTCATAGAGTCCCTAACCCAAACCCAGCTGAGCATTGAGGCCTCATTACTCACTTTACTCACTCATAGAGTCCCTAACCCAAACCCAGCTGAGCATTGAGGCCTCATTACTCACTTTACTCACTCATAGAGTCCCTAACCCAAACCCAGCTGAGCATTGAGGCCTCATTACTCACTTTACTCACTCATAGAGTCCCTAACCCAAACCCAGCTGAGCATTGAGGCCTCATTACTCACTTTACTCACTCATAGAGTCCCTAACCCAAACCCAGCTGAGCATTGAGGCCTCATTACTCACTTTACTCACTCATAGAGTCCCTAACCCAAACCCAGCTGAGCATTGAGGCCTCATTACTCACTTTACTCACTCATAGAGTCCCTAACCCAAACCCAGCTGAGCATTGTGGCCTCATTACTCACTTTACTCACTCATAGAGTCCCTAACCCAAACCCAGCTGAGCATTGTGGCCTCATTACTCACTTTACTCACTCATAGAGTCCCTAACCCAAACCCAGCTGAGCATTGTGGCCTCATTACTCACTTTACTCCCTCATAGAGTCCCTAACCCAAACCCAGCTGAGCATTGTGGCCTCATTACTCACTTTACTCACTCATAGAGTCCCTAACCCAAACCCAGCTGAGCATTGTGGCCTCATTACTCACTTTACTCACTCATAGAGTCCCTAACCCAAACCCAGCTGAGCATTGTGGCCTCATTACTCACTTTACTCACTCATAGAGTCCCTAACCCAAACCCAGCTGAGCATTGTGGCCTCATTACTCACTTTACTCACTCATAGAGTCCCTAACCCAAACCCAGCTGAGCATTGTGGCCTCATTACTCACTTTACTCACTCATAGAGTCCCTAACCCAAACCCAGCTGAGCATTGAGGCCTCATTACTCACTTTACTCACTCATAGAGTCCCTAACCCAAACCCAGCTGAGCATTGAGGCCTCATTACTCACTTTACTCACTCATAGAGTCCCTAACCCAAACCCAGCTGAGCATTGAGGCCTCATTACTCACTTTACTCACTCATAGAGTCCCTAACCCAAACCCAGCTGAGCATTGAGGCCTCATTACTCACTTTACTCACTCATAGAGTCCCTAACCCAAACCCAGCTGAGCATTGAGGCCTCATTACTCACTTTACTCACTCATAGAGTCCCTAACCCAAACCCAGCTGAGCATTGAGGCCTCATTACTCACTTTACTCACTCATAGAGTCCCTAACCCAAACCCAGCTGAGCATTGTGGCCTCATTACTCACTTTACTCACTCATAGAGTCCCTAACCCAAACCCAGCTGAGCATTGAGGCCTCATTACTCACTTTACTCACTCATAGAGTCCCTAACCCAAACCCAGCTGAGCATTGAGGCCTCATTACTCACTTTACTCACTCATAGAGTCCCTAACCCAAACCCAGCTGAGCATTGAGGCCTCATTACTCACTTTACTCACTCATAGAGTCCCTAACCCAAACCCAGCTGAGCATTGTGGCCTCATTACTCACTTTACTCACTCATAGAGTCCCTAACCCAAACCCAGCTGAGCATTGTGGCCTCATTACTCACTTTACTCACTCATGGAGTCCCTAACCCAAACCCAGCTGAGCATTGTGGCCTCAGTACTTGTTCAGTGTTTATGAATATGGGAGAGAGTAGATTGTTTGGTTATATTAATACTGTCCCTGAACTGTACACTGAAAGTCATAGTTGCCAGCTAGCAGGTGTGTCTTGTTCTGCTAGCTGTACAGATGTTAGGTGACAGCCTCTCTTATGCGTGCTTAACGGTGTACCTAGTTTAGAGTACAGTATGAGTGGATCCAAAGGGCTTAACTTGGGTGTAGATTGAGGTGGACATGTATAGTGTATAGTGTATGTAGCTGTGCATAGTCTTTGTAGGCCCTCTGGATCATTATAGTGACTGAAAAACCACAAGATTATGTTCTATGCAATATATACAAAATTGCTGCTTTCTGGCAAATTGATATTGATTAATTGTACATAGCATCACGTTATGGTTCACAAGCAAGGCTAATAAACACCATTCACAAGAGACTAGTTAGCTGTTAGCTGACTTAGTGTTACCCCGCCACAGTTGCAAACTTATATTGCACTCTGGATTTCAATCGATTGGCTTTTCATAAAGGGACTATGCCGTAATTAACAATTATATGTGTTGTGTCTCTCATGACACTAAGAAATCAGACCTGAGCTTTTAACTTATACAGCAAGAGTTTTATTGAATTCCACTCCTGCCAGATGGCTACCTTAAACTTGCGTCCTCCATGTCTGCTGTCGTCTTTATGTCAGATGCCACCTACGTACATGGTATATGTGATGTTACATTTAAACCACTCCCATACAACACAATATGAGATTTATTTTTTAGTAAAATAAAAATAATGTATTGAGTGGTGAACCATGTTGGCCTTCCAACTCAGCTCTTGTCTGCTCAATGCTCATGGAAAACTGACTGAACGGAAACAGGAAAGCTTTTTTTGTCATGGTCCGTGACTATTTTTTTCTGTTTTCCTACGGTTCTCATCCTCTCTCTCCGGTTAGCAGTCTTATCTGATTTTTTCCACGTTCCGGTTCGGGGTTTTACTTTTCCCCTCTTATCATTTGTTTCGCATGTCCTATTACCTGCCAGGTATTTAAGCCCCTCACTTCTGCTTCCTGGTGCTTCTTTGTCATTTTGTGCCTTCACATAGTCAGGGTGGGTAAGTTTAAAGCTGCTCTATATTTTCTCTACTAGATTGGCTTTAACTGCCCTTGAAGCTCTTTAGGGAATAGACCCTTTTGTCATTTGTGTTTTTTACTCTCTTCTACTCTCTGCTATGTTGATTATTTTTATTTTATTTATTTTTCACGTTATAGTCTACGTTCCGAAGGTGATTCTTTGTTTTTCTCCTTTTCGAGCATAAGCTTGTGTATTTCTGTTTGGGAGTCTCTGTTCTCTTACCTTTCTGCTTGTGTCTACGAGCCACACCCGTGAGTGACTTGGTCTGTACCGTGTTTTGTTTTGTCGCCTTTGGTTCATCGTTACAAACCTAAACCCTTACAGTTTTAGATGACAGGCCCGCGACCAATATGTGGCTGCTATTTCCCTAACTGGACAGGTCCATTGTAATGACTAGTTTGACCATCGGCAGGACTTTGTTCAGTGAGACTTCAGGACAGGAACAGTGTTGATTGATTATCACTCACCATTGATTGCCCGTGGAACCTCGGCACATTGGCTATGTTGTCTGTGGAACTTCCCCCACTCTGCATGTGGCCAGGGGTAAATATTACTGTGAAAAACCTCTCTCTGCAGAAATATAATGCTTTAACATGAGGTGATGATCATCAGTTAATTCCGTTAACATTGACCTTGACTTACTGTATATATGCCAATGAAATACTGAACCACCATTCAATCTGAACAATAATCCTGAACATACCAGAGGCAGTTTCTTTTAAAACTAGAGTTTCGATTTCCATTCTTCCATATTGCCTGTTTGCTGCCTGTTCACACTCCATTCAAAATGCCTCAGTTCCTTTATCAATGTAGCTACCGCCTAATTGCAGGCAGTTTATTTTCCAGTGGTTTTCTACCAGTAACAACGCCCTTAAAGTCATGTGTGACCATTATTCTAAAGGGCACCATTACAGGCATGGCGACTGTACAGCTTCATTAACAATAAACTGCTGCTCACAATATTTGTTTTCTCCGTCATTTCTGTTACCGGGCAACACGCCCCCGTCTCACACTGAGCTGCTTATTTTATTTTACTGCAGTGAGTGCTGGGAGCTCATACTTCTCTCTCTCTTTCTCTCTCTCTCTCTCTCTCTCTCTCTCTCTCTTTCTTTCTCTCTCTCTCGTAAATTGGAGTTCTGTGTTCCATGTCTCTGCCTGCCCTGGTCTATTGTTAATAAGTTCTTGCTCTTTGACCCCAATGAGTTGTCACCAGGCACATTCGTTTTCTCAACAGATGTCAGACAGTGTCTCAGTGGCTTCATTTTGAGCCCAGAAGGAAATGTCGCCCAGTTCCATCACCTCATGACCTCAGAATCTGCCGGGTTCTTGGTCCTTGGCAGAGATTCTCAGGAGATTTCACAAATGACTCTCGAACATTATTGCTGCATAGCCTCTTTTCATATCTGTGTGTTTCATTCCTCTGCAATGTTATAATGTGTGCATTTGGAACACAAGAGTTCTCTCAGGACACCCTTCTTTACAAGGGTTTGTTCCATCCAAGTTAGCTAGCTGCCTAGCTAACTATGTCTAAATATTGCAACCATTTCAATACACTCATTTTAGGGCTTGTCCAGCTGTAGAATAATAACAGCCTGAGTAATAAAATTGGCTACTTTTCTATTGGGTTAGTTTATTGTGATGCAACAATAGAAGTGCACAATAGCAATAGCAGAGATGGCAGCTTTTTTGTTGAGTCTGTGTGTGTGTCCTTTGATGTTCCATTGGGGCGATCCCTCTCTTTCGCTTGGGGCCTGGCTCCAGGTACACCTCCCACCCCACCCCATCCTCTCAAATGGTGTCCAGCACTAAATTTACTTTTATACAGGATCTCAGACAAAAATAAATGTGTATCATCGCAACTGATTTCTGAATAGCTGTCTTCAATTTTAAAATACAATTTTAGACTGAATTGGCCTCATGATTGGACCCATTTGCAGTGAGGATGGCCTCTTTACCTCACAGTTTAATCTGAAACACTGTGTTGAATCTGCTTTTGCAGTACTCACATTTGGAACATTGTTAAAATGTTATCATAAATGTCAAGGTTGTTTTGTCATGGCAAAATGGGGGTGCATGTGACGTGCTTGAACTGTTCTTATAACTGACTACAGGAGGTAATTATGTTCTCGTGGTATTTTGGGAATGCTCTTGTCGTAAGACACTATTTCACAGTCGAATGGGAAAATGTGAACTTCCCAGCGTTGCAGAATGTTTCTAAGGGAGAAGCTGAATCGTTACTCTTCACTGGGCCCCGTTCTTCAGCTGCACCTGGAGAACAACATCACAAAGACTTGTTTAAGCGTCTGTATTTAAGAGAGTTCAACTGAGTCCCAATAACTCCATTACTCTCAGTAAAAAAGACCTAATTAATCGCACTGGCACTCTGCTATGGATCATTCTGCTATGGATCATTCTGCTATGCTCTGCTGTGTAACTTCCACTGTCGGAAATCATCCCTATTTCTGACTGTAATTGTTCCAGTTAATTGGGAATTATGTTCCCTGCCTTAAGCTTCAGTTTTCAGCTCGGCCCAGTCATACGACTGCACTGAAGGCAACGTTCCCCCGAGATACGATGTAACAAAAACAATAAACATCCGTCAAAGAATGTCACAAGTTCATCTTCAACTGTTCATCATCGCCTTTTAATATCAGCTGTCCAAAGCGCGATGCGCCGAGGATTCAAAGATTTAAAAATAATAATAAATAAAATCTGAGCAATTTCTATGCTGAAAACACTTGGAATAAACGTTTTATGAATGAAATACATTTTTTTCTTTATGAAAAGAAATATTAAATGTCTTGGCTGTGTCAATCAGTACTGTGCCCATTGCAGTACTCCAGGGATTTTCCCGGGCCAGTCGACCATGTATTTGTAAATTTGTTTTGTGTTGATCTGAAGGTACCGGCAGTCTCCCACAGGGATGCCTACCAAAGTGTGTCAATATCACAGTCAAATCAAACGCAATGCAGAAAAAACAAGTACGGAATGGTCTTAAAGGGATACAAATGGAAAATGCCAATTTGTCCTCAAATTGTCCTTCTAACCAGTTAAAATGGACGGTTTCTTCTCATTGCATTAATCAGCCAGTGAATGTTATATGAAACAGGGTGCTGAACCAGATGGATTGCAGGATAGGATGATGTCTGCCATATGGCTTGTTTGATTGTGTAATGTTATAATGACGATGACCTTGCAGCGATTACGGCTGGGTCGGCTTGTTGAGCCATGTTTGCACCGGTTCCGGTTCTATTTAAATAAGCAAGAAAGCCCCGTCTTCGCCAGGGAGCGTCATCAATGTTGGCCTAACGGTGCACAGGTTCACTAAATCGAACCCACTCATTTAACTGCATTGTGCGATTGGGTTATTCAGGCTAACTGCATTGTGGGATTGGGTGATGCAGGCTAACTGCATTGTGGGATTGGCCCTCGGCTAAGTGCATTGTGGGATTGGCCCACGGCTCAGGGCATTGTAGGATTGGCCCACGACTCAGGGCATTGTGGGATTGGCCCTCGGCTCAGTGCATTGTGAGATTGGCCCTCGGCTCAGTGCATTGTGGGATTGGCCCACGGCTCAGTGCATTGTGGGATTGGTACACGGCTCAGGGCATTGTGGGATTGGCACGCAGCTCAGTGCATTGTGGGATTAGCCCTGGGCTCAGTGCATTGTGGGATTGGCAGTGTGAGGATCTCTGCAGTATCTGCATTCAGCACTTATTTCACCAAATCACCTCTTTCTCCTGGAAACCCTGCCATCCCGCGCGTTAGCTCCTGGAAACCCTGCCATCCCGCGCGTTAGCTCCTGGAAACCCTGCCATCCCGCGCGTTAGCTCCTGGAAACCCTGCCATCCCACGCGTTATCTTCCAGAAACCCCGCCATCCCGCACCTTAGAGAGGAAAAACAGGAATTTGCACGGGCTCAGAGGAGCATTTATTTAGAGCAGCACAGACACGGCTTCTTCAATCCTGGCAGAGGAGCCTAGAACCGGCCCACGCGCTCATTTACAGCACATTCTCACAGTCAGCTGGGATGGCATGTTATACAGTCCGCAGACGTGCTTGTATGCACACCTGTGTTTCTGGCTGCCATATGCATCCAGAGTTGACTGTGTTTACAGCAAAAGGCATGCTATGGTGCAGAGTCGATCACGGCTGAGATCTGGCAACCATGCAGCTGACTAACAGATGCGGTAGAGCTGTCTGCCATCTCCGAGCAGCCAGCTAATGAGCAAAACCTCGCAGAGACTGGAGCTCACTAATAACAGAGTCTTCATCAGTCCCCTTGCTAATACCAGAGTCTTCATCAGTCCCCTCGCTAATACCAGAGTCTTCATCAGTCCCCTCGCTAATACCAGAGTCTTCATCAGTCCCCTCGCTAATACCAGAGTCTTCATCAGTCCCCTCACTAATACCAGAGTCTTCATCAGTCCCCTCACTAATACCAGAGTCTTCATCAGTCCCCTCACTAATACCAGAGTCTTCATCAGTCCCCTCCCTAATACCAGTCTTCATCAGTCCCCTCCCTAATACCAGAGTCTTCATCAGTCCCCTCCCTAATACCAGAGTCTTCATCAGTCCCCTCCCTAATACCAGTCTTCATCAGTCCCCTCACTAATACCAGAGTCTTCATCAGTCCCCTCACTAATACCAGAGTCTTCATCAGTCCCCTCACTAATACCAGAGTCTTCATCAGTCCCCTCACTAATACCAGAGTCTTCATCAGTCCCCTCACTAATACCAGAGTCTTCATCAGTCCCCTCACTAATACCAGAGTCTTCATCAGTCCCCTCCCTAATACCAGTCTTCATCAGTCCCCTCCCTAATACCAGAGTCTTCATCAGTCCCCTCCCTAATACCAGAGTCTTCATCAGTCCCCTCCCTAATACCAGTCTTCATCAGTCCCCTCACTAATACCAGAGTCTTCATCAGTCCCCTCACTAATACCAGAGTCTTCATCAGTCCCCTCACTAATACCAGAGTCTTCATCAGTCCCCTCACTAATACCAGAGTCTTCATCAGTCCCCTCACTAATACCAGAGTCTTCATCAGTCCCCTCACTAATACCAGAGTCTTCATCAGTCCACTCAGCAGGTGCAGGGCGAATTGCTGAGTGAAAAAAAAATGTGTTTGTGCATTAAGACTGTAATTATAGGGCTGCTGTAATGTGTTTGTGCATTAAGACTGTAATTATAGAGCTGCTGTAATGTGTTTGTGCATTAAGACTGTAATTATAGGGCCGCTGTAATGTGTTTGTGCATTAAGACTGTAATTATAGGGCCGCTGTAATGTGTTTGTGCATTAAGACTGTAATTATAGGGCTGCTGTAATGTGTTTGTGCATTAAGACTGTAATTATAGGGCCGCTGTAATGTGTTTGTGCATTAAGACTGTAATTATAGAGCTGCTGTAATGTGTTTGTGCATTAAGACTGTAATTATAGAGCTGCTGTAATGTGTTTGTGCATTAAGACTGTAATTATAGGGCCGCTGTAATGTGTTTGTGCATTAAGACTGTAATTATAGGGCTGCTGTAATGTGTTTGTGCATTAAGACTGTAATTATAGAGCTGCTGTAATGTTTTTGTGCATTAAGACTGTAATTATAGAGCTGCTGTAATGTGTTTGTGCATTAAGACTGTAATTATAGGGCTGTTGTAATGTGTTTGTGCATTAAGACTGTAATTATAGGGCTGCTGTAATGTGTTTGTGCATTAAGACTGTAATTATAGAGCTGCTGTAATGTGTTTGTGCATTAAGACTGTAATTATAGGGCCGCTGTAATGTGTTTGTGCATTAAGACTGTAATTATAGGGCCGCTGTAATGTGTTTGTGCATTAAGACTGTAATTATAGGGCCGCTGTAATGTGTTTGTGCATTAAGACTGTAATTATAGGGCCGCTGTAATGTGTTTGTGCATTAAGACTGTAATTATAGAGCTGCTGTAATGTGTTTGTGCATTAAGACTGTAATTATAGAGCTGCTGTAATGTGTTTGTGCATTAAGACTGTAATTATAGGGCTGCTGTAATGTGTTTGTGCATTAAGACTGTAATTATAGAGCTGCTGTAATGTGTTTGTGCATTAAGACTGTAATTATAGGGCCGCTGTAATGTGTTTGTGCATTAAGACTGTAATTATAGGGCCGCTGTAATGTGTTTGTGCATTAAGACTGTAATTATAGGGCTGCTGTAATGTGTTTGTGCATTAAGACTGTAATTATAGAGCTGCTGTAATGTGTTTGTGCATTAAGACTGTAATTATAGAGCTGCTGTAATGTGTTTGTGCATTAAGACTGTAATTATAGGGCCGCTGTAATGTGTTTGTGCATTAAGACTGTAATTATAGGGCCGCTGTAATGTGTTTGTGCATTAAGACTGTAATTATAGGGCTGCTGTAATGTGTTTGTGCATTAAGACTGTAATTATAGAGCTGCTGTACTGTGTGTGTGCTGTAATGTGTTTGGGCGGCAGTGTAGTATAATGGTTAAGCAACTGTAGCCGAAAGGTTGCAGGTTCGATTCCCAGGTAAGACACTTTGTACTCTTGAGCAAGGTACTTCACCTGCATTGCTTCAGTATATCCAGCTGTAGGAATGGATATTATATAAGTGCTGTGTAAGTCGCTCTGGATAAGAGCGTCTGCTAAATGCCTGTAATGTAATTAAGACTGTAATTATAGTCTGGCTCATCCTTTACACGGATGAAGGCATTGCACAGGTTACTAATGAAGCTCACTGTCCCACCCATGGTTCCATACAGGGCTGAGAGTTCATCTATAAACACCCAGTGTGAAAAATGTCATGGCGTTTCCCTATAATTACTGCAGTCTGACTGGGAAATGTAATAGACGTGTCTCTAGAATTTTAGCAATTTTACTGGGAAATGGAAATGTCCCTAGACGGTGATGGAGACTGAGAGCACATTGATTTTTGTGTTCCTTTTCCATTTGACCTGATTAATCAGTTGGTCATTTAAGTTTTGATGAAATTGTGAGGATTTTGTTAGTATGACCGTTGCACAAATCAACTTTGGGAACAACTGGAAAATAGATTCATGTGGATTAAAGAAAATGCAGAACAATGAAAACTGAGGAAAGAAATTGTGTTTATTTGTCGCTGAATTCATTCATAACATTTTTAAACTATCTTTCTCTAAGCATGCATACATAAACTTCTCTAATTTTACGGGCCAGAGGGATGCTTTTGTTATTCTATGAAACAATTTAATATATGTACAGCAGTTTTTTCAGCAACAATTGCAAAAATGAAATACAAAAAATTAAAAACAAAAACAAACACAAAATGACAAAAATAGAAATATAGTAGCCTAGCAGAATTGATATAGCTGCAGATTGTCTTTGATGTAGTAATATACTCGCCTCCCTTGCTGAAGACTCATCTCTGCTTAAGTAATATACTCACCTCCCTTGCTGGGAGACTCATCTCTGCTTAAGTAATATACTCGCCTCCCTTGCTGGGAGACTCATCTCTGCTTAAGTAATATACTCGCCTCCCTTGCTGAAGACTCATCTCTGCTTAAGTAATATACTCGCCTCCCTTGCTGGGAGACTCATCTCTGCTTAAGTAATATACTCGCCTCCCTTGCTGAAGACTCATCTCTGCTTAAGTAATATACTCGCCTCCCTTGCTGGGAGACTCATCTCTGCTTAAGTAATATACACGCCTCCCTTGCTGAAGACTCATCTCTGCTTAAGTAATATACTCGCCTCCCTTGCTGGGAGACTCATCTCTGCTTAAGTAATATACTCGCCTCCCTTGCTGAAGACTCATCTCTGCTTAAGTAATATACTCGCCTCCCTTGCTGAAGACTCATCTCTGCTTAAGTAATATACTCGCCTCCCTTGCTGGGAGACTCATCTCTGCTTAAGTAATATACTCGCCTCCCTTGCTGGGAGACTCATCTCTGCTTAAGTAATATACTCGCCTCCCTTGCTGAAGACTCATCTCTGCTTAAGTAATATACTCGCCTCCCTTGCTGGGAGACTCATCTCTGCTTAAGTAATATACTCGCCTCCCTTGCTGGGAGACTCATCTCTGCTTAAGTAATATACTCGCCTCCCTTGCTGAAGACTCATCTCTGCTTAAGTAATATACTCGCCTCCCTTGCTGGGAGACTCATCTCTGCTTAAGTAATATACTCGCCTCCCTTGCTGAAGACTCATCTCTGCTTAAGTAATATACTCGCCTCCCTTGCTGAAGACTCATCTCTGCTTAAGTAATATACTCGCCTCCCTTGCTGAAGACTCATCTCTGCTTAAGTAATATCCTCGCCTCCCTTGCTGGGAGACTCATCTCTGCTTAAGTAATATACTCGCCTCCCTTGCTGAAGACTCATCTCTGCTTAAGTAATATCCTCGCCTCCCTTGCTGGGAGACTCATCTCTGCTTAAGTAATATACTCGCCTCCCTTGCTGAAGACTCATCTCTGCTTAAGTAATATCCTCGCCTCCCTTGCTGGGAGACTCATCTCTGCTTAAGTAATATACTCGCCTCCCTTGCTGAAGACTCATCTCTGCTTAAGTAATATACTCGCCTCCCTTGCTGAAGACTCATCTCTGCTTAAGTAATATACTCGCCTCCCTTGCTGGGAGACTCATCTCTGCTTAAGTAATATACTCGCCTCCCTTGCTGAAGACTCATCTCTGCTTAAGTAATATACTCGCCTCCCTTGCTGAAGACTCATCTCTGCTTAAGTAATATACTCGCCTCCCTTGCTGAAGACTCATCTCTGCTTAAGTAATATACTCGCCTCCCTTGCTGGGAGACTCATCTCTGCTTAAGTAATATACTCGCCTCCCTTGCTGAAGACTCATCTCTGCTTAAGTAATATACTCGCCTCCCTTGCTGAAGACTCATCTCTGCTTAAGTAATATACTCGCCTCCCTTGCTGGGAGACTCATCTCTGCTTAAGTAATATACTCGCCTCCCTTGCTGGGAGACTCATCTCTGCTTAAGTAATATACTCGCCTCCCTTGCTGAAGACTCATCTCTGCTTAAGTAATATACTCGCCTCCCTTGCTGAAGACTCATCTCTGCTTAAGTAATATACTCGCCTCCCTTGCTGGGAGACTCATCTCTGCTTAAGTAATATACTCGCCTCCCTTGCTGAAGACTCATCTCTGCTTAAGTAATATACTCGCCTCCCTTGCTGGGAGACTCATCTCTGCTTAAGTAATATACTCGCCTCCCTTGCTGAAGACTCATCTCTGCTTAAGTAATATACTCGCCTCCCTTGCTGAAGACTCATCTCTGCTTAAGTAATATACTCGCCTCCCTTGCTGAAGACTCATCTCTGCTTAAGTAATATCCTCGCCTCCCTTGCTGGGAGACTCATCTCTGCTTAAGTAATATACTCGCCTCCCTTGCTGAAGACTCATCTCTGCTTAAGTAATATCCTCGCCTCCCTTGCTGGGAGACTCATCTCTGCTTAAGTAATATACTCGCCTCCCTTGCTGAAGACTCATCTCTGCTTAAGTAATATCCTCGCCTCCCTTGCTGGGAGACTCATCTCTGCTTAAGTAATATACTCGCCTCCCTTGCTGAAGACTCATCTCTGCTTAAGTAATATACTCGCCTCCCTTGCTGAAGACTCATCTCTGCTTAAGTAATATACTCGCCTCCCTTGCTGGGAGACTCATCTCTGCTTAAGTAATATACTCGCCTCCCTTGCTGAAGACTCATCTCTGCTTAAGTAATATACTCGCCTCCCTTGCTGAAGACTCATCTCTGCTTAAGTAATATACTCGCCTCCCTTGCTGAAGACTCATCTCTGCTTAAGTAATATCCTCGCCTCCCTTGCTGAAGACTCATCTCTGCTTAAGTAATATACTCGCCTCCCTTGCTGGGAGACTCATCTCTGCTTAAGTAATATACTCGCCTCCCTTGCTGGGAGACTCATCTCTGCTTAAGTAATATACTCGCCTCCCTTGCTGAAGACTCATCTCTGCTTAAGTAATATACTCGCCTCCCTTGCTGAAGACTCATCTCTGCTTAAGTAATATACTCGCCTCCCTTGCTGGGAGACTCATCTCTGCTTAAGTAATATACTCGCCTCCCTTGCTGGGAGACTCATCTCTGCTTAAGTAATATACTCGCCTCCCTTGCTGGGAGACTCATCTCTGCTTAAGTAATATACTCGCCTCCCTTGCTGAAGACTCATCTCTGCTTAAGTAATATACTCGCCTCCCTTGCTGAAGACTCATCTCTGCTTAAGTAATATACTCGCCTCCCTTGCTGGGAGACTCATCTCTGCTTAAGTAATATACTCGCCTCCCTTGCTGGGAGACTCATCTCTGCTTAAGTAATATACTCGCCTCCCTTGCTGAAGACTCATCTCTGCTTAAGTAATATACTCGCCTCCCTTGCTGGGAGACTCATCTCTGCTTAAGTAATATACTCGCCTCCCTTGCTGAAGACTCATCTCTGCTTAAGTAATATACTCGCCTCCCTTGCTGGGAGACTCATCTCTGCTTAAGTAATATACTCGCCTCCCTTGCTGAAGACTCATCTCTGCTTAAGTAATATACTCGCCTCCCTTGCTGGGAGACTCATCTCTGCTTAAGTAATATACTCGCCTCCCTTGCTGGGAGACTCATCTCTGCTTAAGTAATATACTCGCCTCCCTTGCTGGGAGACTCATCTCTGCTTAAGTAATATACTCGCCTCCCTTGCTGGGAGACTCATCTCTGCTTAAGTAATATACTCGCCTCCCTTGCTGAAGACTCATCTCTGCTTAAGTAATATACTCGCCTCCCTTGCTGAAGACTCATCTCTGCTTAAGTAATATACTCGCCTCCCTTGCTGGGAGACTCATCTCTGCTTAAGTAATATACTCACCTCCCTTGCTGGGAGACTCATCTCTGCTTAAGTAATATACTCGTCTCCCTTGCTGAAGACTCATCTCTGCTTAAGTAATATACTCGCCTCCCTTGCTGGGAGACTCATCTCTGCTTAAGTAATATACTCACCTCCCTTGCTGGGAGACTCATCTCTGCTTAAGTAATATACTCGCCTCCCTTGCTGAAGACTCATCTCTGCTTAAGTAATATACTCGCCTCCCTTGCTGAAGACTCATCTCTGCTTAAGTAATATACTCGCCTCCCTTGCTGGGAGACTCATCTCTGCTTAAGTAATATACTCGCCTCCCTTGCTGAAGACTCATCTCTGCTTAAGTAATATACTCGCCTCCCTTGCTGAAGACTCATCTCTGCTTAAGTAATATACTCACCTCCCTTGCTGGGAGACTCATCTCTGCTTAAGTAATATACTCGCCTCCCTTGCTGGGAGACTCATCTCTGCTTAAGTAATATACTCGCCTCCCTTGCTGAAGACTCATCTCTGCTTAAGTAATATACTCGCCTCCCTTGCTGAAGACTCATCTCTGCTTAAGTAATATACTCACCTCCCTTGCTGGGAGTCTCATCTCTGCTGAAGTAATATACTCGCCTCCCTTGCTGAAGACTCATCTCTGCTTAAGTAATATACTCGCCTCCCTTGCTGGGAGACTCATCTCTGCTTAAGTAATATACTCGCCTCCCTTGCTGAAGACTCATCTCTGCTTAAGTAATATACTCGCCTCCCTTGCTGAAGACTCATCTCTGCTTAAGTAATATACTCACCTCCCTTGCTGGGAGACTCATCTCTGCTTAAGTAATATACTCGCCTCCCTTGCTGAAGACTCATCTCTGCTTAAGTAATATACTCGCCTCCCTTGCTGAAGACTCATCTCTGCTTAAGTAATATACTCGCCTCCCTTGCTGGGAGACTCATCTCTGCTTAAGTAATATTCTCGCCTCCCTTGCTGAAGACTCATCTCTGCTTAAGTAATATACTCGCCTCCCTTGCTGAAGACTCATCTCTGCTCTGGAGTGCTTGATTGTGTTGTGTCTCTTCTTTTTCCCAGCATCCCTTTCTTTCTTTGGATGTGTTTTTTTTTTAGAGCAGCGATGCCTCTTTGTGCTGTTTTTAGCTGCAAGCTTTCCCTTTCCTCCTCAAGGAGCCTCTTCTGAACCTCCGAACGCCCTTTTGGGCCTGTTAGATACCACTGTCCCAGTCGCCCTTCAGTCAGCCAGAGTGTCCTAAATACAGCCGGGCGGATTGTCCTGACTCTACCCTATGAATCACATGGCCGTGGCTTCCAACGCTGCATTGATTTCTGTGGTGGGAAGGGCGGAGAGAGAAAGAAGCATTTCAAGAGCAGCTATCATTGATCTCTGACATAAACTCATCACTTTACTTTATCATTGATTTCTGAGAAAAACTCATCACTTTACTTTAGCTTCATGACTTAAACTGGCACCACAAGCATTCTGCAGCATTCACAGAAAAAGGCAAACTACCAAACTTAAGACAGACCTGCTTTACAAACTACCAACCTTAAGACAGACCTGCTTTACAAACTACAAAACTTAAGACAGACCTGCTTTACAAACTACCAACCTTAAGACAGACCTGCTTTACAAACTACAAAACTTAAGACAGACCTGCTTTACAAACTACCAAACTTAAGACAGACCTGCTTTTCAAACTAACAAACTTAAAACAGACCTGCTTTACAAACTACCAAGACAGACCTGCTTTACAAACTAACAAACTTAAGACAGACCTGCTTTACAAACTACCAAACTTAAGACAGACCTGCTTTTCAAACTAACAAACTTAAGACAGACCTGCTTTACAAACCAACAAAATGAAGACAGACCTGCTTTACAAACTGCCAAACTTAAGACAGACCTGCTTTACAAACTAACAAACCTAAAACAGACCTGCTTTACAAACTACCAAACTTAAAACAGACCTGCTTTACAAACTACCAAGACAGACCTGCTTTACAAACTACCAAACTTAAGAAAATTCTACAAAAAATAAAAAAGCCTGTCACAGACAACACAGTGGAGTTTAAACAGGAAGTGGCCGATCATAAAATCACCAAATAAATGGGCAAACATAAATCACAATAACCAAAATAAAAATCACCCACATATCCCAGATGATTTATGTGTCCTAACAGACTATTATGGAGGTGTGAATTCATTTATGGGTGATTCTTCAATTCGGGGCACTTTTGACTTTTGGAATTTAAAAAAAATAATATTCTTTAAACTCTGTTTTTTCTATTTCAAAATGTTTATTAATTGGTCTGGAACAAAGATCTTAGCATAGCTTTGATTGTACTTCATTAATTTTGATATTATGATGCTTTTTTCAAAGTTCTCACAGCAAAATGTCATTACCATCACAAAAACAAAACACTGATTTTAATACAAAATGACACGTGATGGCAATGACAATTTTCAGTTTTGGAGGGAAAAGTTAGCTAGGTTTTGGACTTGCTGAGCTAACTGGTTAGCTAGCATACAATGTACTCTGAATATATGTAAATAAAGTGAAATTTACTATTACTGAATTAAAATACTCAAATAGTAACTTGTTTGGTAATGACGCCTAATAAACATACTCTCAGATCAGGATGTATAAAACTTCAAATTACTTACATATGTGGGCATCAAAAAATCAGGCTTCTGCCTCATGTCTCTGAATGTTCCTCTGGTACATCTAATTTGCATGCAACAATGTAAGTAACTGTTTGTAAAAACTTTATTGCTCTCTAAAATGTTGGGCGTGATGGTAATGATAGATGTATAAGGGACAGCAATATTTAACTATAAAAAAATTGCAAATTGAACAAATATAAACTATATGAATTTGAAAAATGTATTTTAAGTTGTTATGAGGAAATGCAAAGTAAAGTTTTACTGAATTTAACACTTTTTATTACTTTATTATAGAGAGGATGTCAAAAAGTCTGGGTTGGGGACAAGCCCAAAACAGTGAAATTCTGGCACATTTGAATTTTCAACACATCGAAAAAGTATTAAAATGTCATCATTGAGACACAATTATTTTTTTCATAGCTACTACAACCTAACCCTAACAAATACAATAATTGTTTTTTATAAAAAAATATTTTTTCTTGAAAATCTACCCTGGGGACAGAAAAACTCCCTTAATTGAAGAATCACCCTTATATAAATTGGAATGTAATGAACATGTAACTATAGTTTGATATTAAATTTGAGTCATGAATTATTAGCGGTGGAGTTACATTGATTCTCAATGATTCTCAATCAGTGACCAGTGCACATACCAGTTGCGCCCAAGATTTTCCTCAGATTCAAATATTCAGTAGACTGAAGAAGAAATTTTCAAGACTACCCACAAGGCAGACTATTAATGCTTGGAACCTCCGTCCAACCAAACACTCCCTCTGTTTTCTCCTCCGTTCATACAGACTTTATGTATTTTTAAAGAAGCTTCTCTACTAAACCGTGGCTCACTGTCACCAGGCAGATGTACTGTATGGTTTTGTCAGGTTTTAACCTGTGAGCTGCATTGAGATGCAGCATACCTTCCCTCGGTTCTGCAGTAATATAGGCCCCCTGGTTCTGCAGTGATAAATATATCTTTGTTCTGCAGGAATAGAGTTCTCTCGGTTCTGCAGTAATATAAGTCTCTTGGTTCTACAATAATAGAGTTCTCTTGGTTCCGCAGAATAAACTTGTTGCTCTAGTCCTTCCTGCTGTGATTAAGATTTATTGCGTCTTCTCTCTGCCTCAAACCCTAAATCTTACAATGTACAAATTCCATCAACATGGGAAAAGTGCTTACAGTATTTCTCACACACTCTGATCACTTGACCGGCTCTCAGTTCCACTGTTTTCATAATTTCCTCCCTCTCTGCCTCAGTTGAATTAAAAATGATGAATAAAATATATTATTGCAGGTGTGGAGATTCAATATGACAGGCACATAAAGCAGTCCGCTTACCGTGGAGACAAGATTACTCAAATCGCCAAAGACCTTGTGAAAAATGCACCTCAGCATTTCCAAACCTATGACAGGAGGTGGGATAATGATCAATGGGGAAATAACACTGGCCATGCAGCTGGAAAAGAGTTTAACAAGCATGATATAATATTTCATCTCATCGACTGAGGTACAAACCACTGGAGCATAGCTCTACATCACTGAAATCCATCTAACGTATTTCAGAATACCTCGTTGCCCCAATTAAAGAATACTAGTACACACCAGAAAAGTGGTTCATAAGGATACATAAGAACTGGGACATTATTTTGGTGATAGTGTCTTGTGATCTTGTGTTTTGGTAGGACGCATGTGAGAGGCTCTTGTGAACTTTTCTTAAGTTTGGCAGTTTGTCAAGTAGGTGCATCGTAAGTGTGATAGTCTGTGAGAGCTATAAAAAGCTAAGCTGTGGTGCAGCGATAGCATTTCCCATTAAAGCAGATGATTGTGCTGAGGGCCTGTGTGCAGGCAGCAGCTTGCTGTTTAATCTCATCTGCAGCTCCCTCTCCCCCCGTCAGTTTGACTGCAGTCAGAAGATCAGCGCTGTTTAGCTTAGCCACCGATCAAATCAACCGTGACACACGGCGCTCAAAGTTTGCACTGGAGACGCGTCTCTTTCCGAAAAGAACAGAGCGACGGAGCGGTAGAGCGTCACTGCCTCAGTCTCTCGAGCTGCGGAGCGGTAGAGCGTCACTGCCTCAGTCTCTCGAGCTGCGGAGCGGTAGAGTGTCACTGCCTCAGTCTCTCGAGCGACGGAGCGGTAGAGTGTCACTGCCTCAGTCTCTCGAGCTGCGGACACGGTAGAGTGTCACTGCCTCAGTCTCTCGAGCGACGGAGCGGTAGAGTGTCACTGCCTCAGTCTCTCGAGCGACGGAGCGGTAGAGTGTCACTGCCTCAGTCTCTCGAGCGACGGAGCGGTAGAGTGTCACTGCCTCAGTCTCTCGAGCGACGGAGCGGTAGAGTGTCACTGCCTCAGTCTCTCGAGCGACGGAGCGGTAGAGTGTCACTGCCTCAGTCTCTCGAGCGACGGAGCGGTAGAGTGTCACTGCCTCAGTCTCTCGAGCGACGGAGCGGTAGAGTGTCACTGCCTCAGTCTCTCGAGCGACGGAGCGGTAGAGTGTCACTGCCTCAGTCTCTCGAGCGACGGAGCGGTAGAGTGTCACTGCCTCAGTCTCTCGAGCTGCGGACATGGTAGAGTGTCACTGCCTCAGTCTCTCGAGCGACGGAGCGGTAGAGTGTCACTGCCTCAGTCTCTCGAGCTGCGGACACGGTAGAGTGTCACTGCCTCAGTCTCTCGAGCTGCGGACGCGGTAGAGTGTCACTGCCTCAGTCTCTCGAGCTGCGGACGCGGTAGAGTGTCACTGCCTCAGTCTCTCGAGCTGCGGACGCGGTAGAGTGTCACTGCCTCAGTCTCTCGAGCTGCGGACGCGGTAGCGTGTCACTGCCTCAGTCTCTCGAGCTGCGGACGCGGTAGAGTGTCACTGCCTCAGTCTCTCGAGCTGCGGACGCGGTAGAGTGTCACTGCCTCAGTCTCTCGAGCTGCGGACCCGGTAGAGTGTCACTGCCTCAGTCTCTCGAGCGACGGAGCGGTAGAGTGTCACTGCCTCAGTCTCTCGAGCTGCAGACACGGTAGCGTGTCACTGCCTCAGTCTCTCGAGCTGCGGACACGGTAGAGTGTCACTGCCTCAGTCTCTCGAGCTGCAGACACGGTAGAGTGTCACTGCCTCAGTCTCTCGAGCTGCGGACGCGGTAGAGTGTCACTGCCTCAGTCTCTCGAGCTGCGGACGCGGTAGAGTGTCACTGCCTCAGTCTCTCGAGCTGCAGACACGGTAGAGTGTCACTGCCTCAGTCTCTCGAGCTGCGGACATGGTAGAGTGTCACTGCCTCAGTCTCTCGAGCTGCGGACACGGTAGAGTGTCACTGCCTCAGTCTCTCGAGCTGCGGACACGGTAGAGTGTCACTGCCTCAGTCTCTCGAGCGACGGAGCGGTAGAGTGTCACTGCCTCAGTCTCTCGAGCTGCGGACGCGGTAGAGTGTCACTGCCTCAGTCTCTCGAGCTGCGGACACGGTAGAGTGTCACTGCCTCAGTCTCTCGAGCTGCGGACACGGTAGAGTGTCACTGCCTCAGTCTCTCGAGCTGCGGACGCGGTAGAGTGTCACTGCCTCAGTCTCTCGAGCTGCGGACGCGGTAGAGTGTCACTGCCTCAGTCTCTCGAGCTGCAGACACGGTAGCGTGTCACTGCCTCAGTCTCTCGAGCTGCGGACACGGTAGAGTGTCACTGCCTCAGTCTCTCGAGCGACGGAGCGGTAGAGTGTCACTGCCTCAGTCTCTCGAGCTGCGGCCGCGGTAGCGCCATCCGCCACGCTTAATGACGGGCTCGCAGCCTTTGACACGCGCTTTCGGCGATGTGGCGGACGTGACCCGGGAAACAGACAGTGTCTCTGATGTCACATACATGGCTGAATCAGTTTAGCGGTCATGGCAGATGGTAGCCATGGACGCTGTTGCCGGGCAGGGAAATGCAGGGTTTACAGCTCACTGTGCATGGTCCTGAGGATGCATTATACTGCTCGAGTGGCTGAACAATTAAATCACATCTTTCTTAACTATTCATCATTGTTTATCTTTACGTTAATAACCAGTTATTCATAGTTCATAATTATCATCATCATCATCATCGCCATCATGATTGTATGATCAGAGCAGTAGCTCTGCATTACTTAAATATTGGCAGAGGTTTGTGGGAAACTCCTGGCAGTATTGGGTTATATATAGACAAGTTTTCTGTGTGTCTGAAGACCACCTTTAGTAATGTGATAAACACGCTGTTAGTGCCCTATAACATAACATGAGCCTGGGGTACACTGTCAGTGCCCTATAACATAACATGAGCCTGGGGTACACTGTCAGTGCCCTATAACATAACATGAGCCTGGGGTATGCTGGTCGCACTCTATAGCATAACATAAACCTGGGGTACACTGTCAGTGCCCTATAACATAACATGAGCCTGGGGTATGCTGGTCGCACTCTATAGCATAACATAAACCTGGGGTACGCTGTTAGCGCCCTATAACATAACATAAACCTGGGGTACACTGTCAGTGCCCTATAACATAACATGAGCCTGGGGTATGCTGGTCGCACTCTATAGCATAACATAAACCTGGGGTACGCTGTTAGCGCCCTATAACATAACATGAGCTGGGGTATGCTGTTAGCACTCTATAGCATAACATAAACCTGGGGTACACTGTTAGTGCCCTATAACAAAACATAAGCCTGGGGTATGCTGTTAGCACTCTATAGCATAACATTAGCCTGGGGTACACTGTTAGCACCCTATAGCATAACATAAACCTGGGGTACGCTGTTAGTGCCCTATAACAAAACATAAGCCTGGGGTATGCTGTTAGCACCCTATAGCATAACATAAACCTGGGGTACGCTGTTAGTGCCCTATAACAAAACATAAGCCTGGGGTATGCTGTTAGCACCCTATAGCATAACATAAACCTGGGGTACGCTGTTAGTGCCCTATAACATAACATGAGCCTGGGGTATGCTGGTCGCACTCTATAGCATAACATAAACCTGGGGTACGCTGTTAGTGCCCTATAACAAAACATAAGCCTGGGGTATGCTGTTAGCACCCTATAGCATAACATAAACCTGGGGTACGCTGTTAGTGCCCTATAACATAACATAAGCCTGGGGTATGCTGGTCGCACACTATAGCATAACATAAACCTGGGGTACGCTGTTAGTGCCCTATAACAAAACATAAGCCTGGGGTATGCTGTTAGCACTCTATAGCATAACATTAGCCTGGGGTACGCTGTTAGTGCCCTATAACAAAACATAAGCCTGGGGTATGCTGTTAGCACCCTATAGCATAACATAAACCTGTGGTACGCTGTTAGCACCCTATAACATAACATAAGCCTGTGGTACGCTGTTAGCACCCTATAACATAACATGAGCCTGGGGTATGCTGTTAGCTCCCTATAACAAAACATAAGCCTGGGGTATGCTGTTAGCACCCTATAGCATAACATAAACCTGTGGTACACTGTTAGTGCCCTATAGCATAACATAAGCCTGGGGTACGCTGTTAGCACCCTATAAAGATACAGATCTGATACAGATTCCACACAACTTACTTTCAGAAGCTCTCCAATGAGAAGATCGGCCTGGTTTATCCCAGCCTGATGCGTACATTGACTTGCCAATGGCTCGCCTCTGTGTGGGTCTATCTTTCTGGGTCTGTTTCATCCTCCGCCTGCTTTTATTAGCTTTCTGCTGTCCAAGCAATTAGGCCTAAATTGATGATTAAATTGATACAGCCAGTGTTTTCATCCAACAGATGGATAAATGGCATTCATTGGGCCAGAACGCTCATTAACATACAAATGGATAACTGGCATTCATTGGGCCAGAACGCTCATTAACATACATATGGATAAATGGCATTCATTGGGCGTTCTGCTCATTAACATCTGCTATGTGTCCCTCCCTCTCTGTTTCCTCTCATGAAAATGCAATGCAAAGCTTCAAAGGATAGACAGCTGCTCAGATCAGCCGTGACTCTTTCCAGAAATAACAGAGGGATCTGTGACAGCATGTCTGATTGCAGCTTGTTCTGCTGTAACACACGTGTTTGCTTGTTTCACACTGGCTTTGAGGATCTATCATGGCACAGTTCAGTGTGGCACAAGTCCTCTTAGCGAACCTGTCGCCGGATCCTGTCTGTCTTCACCGCTGGCATCCTGTGGAGCTGCCGCCACTCGGCTGGACCCCTGTAGATCTCCTCACGCTGTCTCCTGTAGCATCTCCTCACGCCGTCTCCTGTAGCATCTCCTCACGCTGTCTCCTGTAGTATCTCCTCACGCTGTCTCCTGTAGCATCTCCTCACGCCGTCTCCTGTAGCATCTCCTCACGCTGTCTCCTGTAGTATCTCCTCACGCTGTCTCCTGTAGCATCTCCTCACACTGTCTCCTGTAGCATCTCCTCACGCCATCTCCTGTAGCATCTCCTCACGCTGTCTCTTGTAGTATCTCCTCACGCTGTCTCCTGTAGTATCTCCTCACGCTGTCTCCTGTAGTATCTCCTCACGCTGTCTCCTGTAGCATCTCCTCACGCTGTCTCCTGTAGTATCTCCTCACGCTGTCTCCTGTAGCGTCTCCTCACGCTGTCTCCTGTAGCGTCTCCTCACACTGTCTCCTGTAGCGTCTCCTCACGCTGTCTCCTGTAGCGTCTCCTCACACTGTCTCCTGTAGTATCTCCTCACGCTGTCTCCTGAAGTATCTCCTCACGCTGTCTCCTGTAGCATCTCCTCACGCTGTCTCCTGTAGCATCTCCTCACGCTGTCTCCTGTAGCATCTCCTCACACTGTCTCCTGTAGCGTCTCCTCACGCTGTCTCCTGTAGCGTCTCCTCACACTGTCTCCTGTAGTATCTCCTCATGCTGTCTCCTGAAGTATCTCCTCACGCTGTCTCCTGTAGCATCTCCTCACGCTGTCTCCTGTAGCATCTCCTCACGCTGTCTCCTGTAGTATCTCCTCACACTGTCTCCTGTAGCATCTCCTCACGCCGTCTCCTGTAACATCTCCTCACGCTGTCTCCTGTAGTATCTCCTCAAGCTGTCTCCTAAAGTATCTCCTCACGCTGTCTCCTGTAGCATCTCCTCACGCTGTCTCCTGTAGCATCTCCTCACGCTGTCTCCTGTAGTATCTCCTCAAGCTGTCTCCTGTAGCATCTCCTCACGCTGTCTCCTGTAGTATCTCCTCACGCTGTCTCCTGTAGCATCTCCTCACACTGTCTCCTGTAGCATCTCCTCACGCTGTCTCCTGTAGCATCTCCTCACGCTGTCTCCTGGAGTATCTCCTCACGCTGTCTCCTGTAGCATCTCCTCACACTGTCTCCTGTAGCGTCTCCTCACACTGTCTCCTGTAGCATCTCCTCACACTGTCTCCTGTAGCATCTCCTCATGCCGTCTCCTGTA